>OMNV01009945.1:14108-24304 GCA_900303265.1 Brotula barbata | reverse complement strand
TTTGTTTACATTTACCTCTGTGTTCCTCGCCCTTTGTTTGTTTACATTTACCTCCGTGTTCCTCGTCCTGTTGTTTGTTTACATTTACCTCCGTGTTCCTCGTCCTGTTGTTTGTTTACATTTACCTCTGTGTTCCTCGTCCTGTTGTTTGTTTACATTTACCTCCGTGTTCCTCGTCATGTTGTTTGTTTACATTTACCTCCGTGTTGCTCGTCCTGTTGTTTGTTTACATTTACCTCCGTGTTCCTCGTCCTGTTGTTTGTTTACATTTACCTCCGTGTTCCTCGTTCTCTTGTTTGTTTACGTTTACCTTGTGTTCTTCGTGATGTTGTTTGTTTACATTTACCTCGTGTTCCTCATGATGTGGTTTGTTTACGTTTACCTCCGTGTTCTTCGTGATGTTGTTTGTTTACATTTACTTCCGTGTTCCTGGTCATGTTGTTTGTTTATGTTTAACTCTATGTTCCTCGTCATGTTGTTTGTTTACGTTTACCTCCTTGTTCCTCGCCCTGTTGTTTGTTTATGTTTTCCTCCGTGTTCCTGGTGATGTTGTTTGTTTACGCTTACCTCCATGTTCCTGGTCATGTTGTTTGTTTATGTTTACCTCCGTGTTCCTCGTCGTGTTGTTGGATCCTCTGCTGTCGTGGAGAAACGTGCATGTTTCCTCTCTTTGATTTTCTCTCTGACTCTAACAGCCTGTTGTAATAATCGTGTGGTGGATTCTGCTGATTTTTGAGTCTTTTGTTCATTCTGCGGTGTGTGTTGGTGTGTGTTGGTGTGTGTCTGTGTCTGAGGGCCGCACTGTGTCTCTCCGCAAACAGCAGTACGAAGCAACAAGAGAAGGTCAGGTGGAATGGATTGTTACACAAAGTCAGGTTTGTAGTTTACGGCCTGGTGGTGGACTCAGAGTTTCCATGTTACTGTTTTAGAGACAGTGGACATATAAAAGATTTAGATATGATGGAGGAGCTGAGAGAATCGTGCGTGTAAAGACAGAGAGATGGACTTGTGATTTGTGATTGGGAAGTTACTGCACTGCGTCCTCACACTTTAAGACTCTTGAGCAAGACGCTCAGTGATATTCAAGATGTCATGATGCTGAGGTCATTTGATCTCCACTCCTCTGACAGAGCTCCCAGAGGGATTCAGTCTCTCTCCTGCTGCCCTGTTCTGAACTGTGTAAACACGATGAGTGTGTAAATAGTTCACAACAAAGAAGTCCTAACGTAACAAACAGGATTTGAACCAGCAACCTCAGGACATATGTCCTCTGTGTTGTTCTCGTTGTCGTATCATCTGAGCAATGAAGAGCTCTTTGTGTGTTATTTCTAAACTTTGTAAAGGGGGGCGGTATGTGTGTGTGTGAATAGATTCAATCAAAAAGTGAGGCAATGACTGAAGTCATGTAGGAATCCTTCCAGCTGGATTTGAACCAGCGACCTATAAAGATGCCTATGTTTCCTGCTGCAGCCTACCAACCTTTCATTACCCACTACCAACTGAGCTACGGAGGATCAATCTGGAATGCTCATGGATTGCGTAATGTGTCCTGAAGAGTCAGTTTCAGTAAACAGTAAACTCTGAGTGGAGAGCAGCAAAGAAACAATAAACACATCCTCTTCATTTCTGTCTGTTTGGGCCCACGGACCGCCTCCTTCCTGACTCAGGAGCTACCCGGGGCCCTCGGATGTTGGGCCCTGAGGACAGTGTTTGTGAGTCTCTTCTTGTCAGTCCAACCTTTTTCTGTCTCCGGCCGAGCCTCGTGCGTATTCCTCGTCTACGAGTATGTGGAAAATCTGCTCTCACAGAAGGTTGGAGCTCCAAAGGTGAGAGCTCTGGAAAATTTGCCTGATAGTATCGCCATGGACCACCAGGGGGCTGCGGACCACCAGTTTGAAGTCCCTTTTCCATAAGACCTAAATAATCAAAGAAAAAGTGCCAAACCTAAAATACAAAGGTGATTAAAGAGAGCGTGGCCCAGGTTAAACGTCCTCTGTGTGTTTGTTGTGGGCGATCAGAGGGCATCTGGGCCCAGGAGGCTCATTGGAGTTCCATTTTTAGTTGGTGGAGTTGAACCGACATTCCCTGAACTGACAATCAGTCAACGCTCTGCCAAATCACAGACCCATAACTCAACAACGTGAGCCCTGCAGAGGAAGAGAGAGAGAGAGAGAGAGAGAGAGAGAGAGAGAAAGCGAGAGAGGGAGAGAGACAGAGAGAGAAGGGGGATAGAGAGAGAGAGAGAGCAGCTCACGTGTTACACAGAAGATGGAGGACAGATTCAATGACTGATGGAAGGATCAACTAATCCATCACGTTCGACACTCAGAGCTGAGGATGCGGCTGTTGTAACTAACTTAAACTCCGCTTACCATTTATTAAAGACTCTTTCTGTCCGTCGTTAATGATGCTGTGGCGTGTGTGTGTGTGTGTGTGTCATGGGTTTATGGTCAGGCGGCTCATGGCAGCTATGTTGTGAGGTATCTGTGCCATCCTGTTCTGTTCTATTCTTGTGTTCACTCGATGTGAGTCAGGTGAGTGTGAAGCACCGACAGATGGAAAATATGCAGCACTGTTGTCATTGGCAACCAGGATTGAGCTCCACTGTTGTCTTATCTGTACAGAATATCATCAAGTATAGTTTCTGCTCTGTAAGATTACAACAAGTACTCGTGGAATATTGTTGATATTCTGAAGTCGAGTACCGGTCCTCAGGTTTGACGATGCTGTGACGCGGACGCAGTGGAGGACGATGCTGTAATATAAACAGTGAATATTCTGTAGTAACATCCATCCATCCATCCATCCATCCATCCATGCTTCATCTATCCATCCACCCATCCGTCCACCCATCCATCCATCCATCCATCCCTCCATCCATCCATCCTTGCGTTATCTATCCATCCATCCATCCATCTATCCATCATCCATCCATCCATCCATCTATCCATCCATCATCCATCCATCTATACATCCATCTATCTATCCATCTATCTATGCCTTATCTATAACACTTCACCACGTCAGGGTCCTGGTCGTTTTGTTTTGGAATTCTATTTTTTTGTAGTTTTACAATCCTAAACCGTTCTCTGTTATATTGTCGAACAGAAAGGTCCATTTTGAGATATTCTAACTGAATATTCTCTGGCTGTATATTTTAGGGTCATGCATCAGATGTGGCCTGGTCTCGTCCTCAGAGCGAACAGCAGGTCTTGGCTGACAGAGGACTGATACGCCGGGTCACTTCATGCATCTCGGTCTGTTGGATCGCAGAAAGGCCAAGAGTAAAAACCTTCAAACGGTTCCTGGGATCTGCGTGTGGATTGGAGTGGATCGTTCGGACAGCTGCAGTACAGCCTCGTCTGTTATGAACTCTGAAAAATCCTACGTCTCTCTCCATCTCTCTCTCTCTCGCCCTCTCTCTCTCTCACTCTCTCTCTCGCCCTCACTCTCGCTCACTCTGTTGTCTGGAAACAGCCGGTTGTCACCAGTCCCACTGTCAGTTGCCAGATGTCTCTGCTGCCTCGCATATTTTTGGAAAAACAGGAAGATTTGATGTTAGAAGTCACATGGATCAGTCTGTGGTTCAGCACAGACATCTGTGCTGTGTTTTAATTTCCATGATCATTTCTCTAATATGTTAATGCGTGAGATATCATCGTTGTACCAGTTTGTTTCTCTCTCTTCCCATTTCTTGTTGATGAAAACATTCAACAAGTGAGGAAGGGGAAAACAGAAAGACAGACATTTATTCCAAGTCCATCAGTCTGTCTTATCTTAACAGGAAGTCCCATTAAGATTAAAATCTCTTTTACAAGAGAGGCCTGGCCAAGTTAGCAGTAAAATTACAAAATTACAACATGTTGAAATGCAACATATGTCATGCATGCAAATGCAGGTGGCATGAAGCCAAATACAGGCTGTCAACGTGCCAGCTTTGCCAGCTGTGCCAGCTGTGCCAGCTGTGGTGGGGTACAGGATGCTAAAATCTCCCCACGCTCCGGTTCAGCAGGTGGAGGCCACAAACAAAGGGAGAGACATTGGACAGCCCCTCCGAGCTGCAGTCCATTAGGCCTCAGTCTGTTCGTTATTCAGTGGTCAGTTGCAGAGCAGTTCTAGTTGTCAACTTTTCTTTTTGTTATTCAAACCTTTTGCTTGTTTTTCTATCCTCCTTTCATTTATTCTCTTTAGTTCAACACTCAATTTGTTGATTTTCAGAGTTCTGCTCTGGTCAACGTGCGACAGGCAACAAACCCAGAAACGATGCACTCACTGCTGCCTCCTGTCTCCTCTTTGGCCACGTCCATCAAACACAAACACACATACACACACGCGCACACATACATACGCACAGTTGATGTTTTTCCAAGTTTTCCTTGGCTCTGCATGGGGCATTCTGGATTCTCCGTCTTATTATAAACAGACATGCATTAGGAATACTTTTGTGGTCATCCCAGTCTCGCTGGCGCTCGTGTCCTCAGGGTTTTTTCTTCATCTGGCTGTGAACAACCTGTAAATACGTTTACAATAATGGAATGTTTTTGTCTCTTCTCCTGTCTGTTGAGTTCATAGATTCCAATCAGCCAAGGATTAAACGCCGCTCAAAAAAAATAAGCTGCATCTTAGCACAGAGCAGGGACGGAGCATTGCCTCATCGGTCTGTCCGCAGCTCAAAGGAGACGCAGTCAGAGGGACAAGACCCTGAACTGGAGCTCGAGGAGACCATTATCCTCAGTAATGTGAGCTCAGCAGCTTTCAAAGGCCTGTTCCTGACACTGGGAGTGGACACACACTTTGTTTCTGTGCGATATGAAGGCCTTAAAGGATTCAACCGTGGGTGTGGAGTTGGACGGCTCTGAAGCAAAATCTGGTTCTCCTCTGTTCAAAGCACACAGGGACAGGAACACGCTGCCCTGTCATTCCCGACGAAGAGGAAAAGGCCCCAATAAAACGCGTGCGTGCCCAAACCTCAGTGAATTCCTGATGAGGGAAAGAATGCAGCCACATTCCCTTCCTTTAGAGACTTTTTCATACCACCAAAACGCTCCCCGTACTCTCCGTTGGCTCGCTCGGCTCCTCATTCACTTGCTGAGAGTCCAAATCGTAAAACAGCTTGTAGAAGATATCTGGGGTAAAGAGGTGAGCGCTGGAAAACGGTTTTAAATTCACTGAAGGAATGTTGTAGCAGCTCAACTTATGAACTCGCTCGCTGATCGGATCTTGAATTGGTTTGATGGCGAGAGCTGAAAATCCTCCAGATGTGGAGGAGAGTTTGTTTTACTGCGTAGGAAATGTCTACATATTGAGCTTGACGGTGATTACACACACTGATGTTGTTTTTGTTGGTAAGCAATGTTACTTAATTGATTAAGTGTGGGGAGGAGACACGCGTGGCAGATAATGTGGAGATGTGGCCATGTGCAGGCTCGCTGCTCTGTTTGTCAGCTGGATGTGGATCCGGCCTCACGCTGCACACGGAGGACACAGAACAGCAGCGCTCAACACGCCATCAAGCCCACGGGGGATTGGTTTGCTGCAGTGTGTTTGAATGGTACCTAACCGAAAACACGGCCTGTTTACGGCTCTTCACTGATGTAAACAAAGCCTCAAGCAGCATCAACAACAAGTTTGGATCTCTGAATATCAAAGCAAATATCTAATATAATACATAAACTCATCATCAAAAAGAGATTTCAAGTCTGGTTGCTTTTCATCCACACACACACACACCCACGCACACACATCACTCTGTGGCCATTGTTAAGGCTTCTTCGTTACCTGGCAACACTGCAGTTCCTGTGGGTGGTACTACATTGAGCTCCGTGGTGATAACATTCCATAACATTCCAGTCAGGACTCAGGTGCCCCCTCAGCCTGTGAGTGTGTGTGTGTGTGTGTGTTTCCTTTTCCATGTTGATTTAGTGACAGAATGTAGAATTGTTTATTCCATTAAAGGCCAGAGAATGAAAATGATGCTCAAAATAAATAAAGTGTATTTTATTTTATTTTATTTTATTTTATTTTATTTTATTCGCTCAGATGTTTGTTTTTTTTTTACATGTTTGTACTCTCTGCCCTGGGAGCTGAGAGATAAGACAGTACAGCTGCTCATCTTTTTCAGCCAGTCCATAAAGTTGTTTTTAATAATCTGACAAAAACAAAAAAGGATGCATCTCAGATTACGTCAGTGACTTAATATGTGATAACTGATGACTGAGGAAGATAAATATGATAGAAATGCAGCACTGACAGCTGACAGACACCATGGTAGTTTTAGGGTCAAACAGAGACTTCATAGTGGGAGGCAGAGTCATTTTTCTCTTCGTCATCAGTGTCTACATAAAGAGGAGGCTGAGCGGGAATACTCGCTCTGAGGTCTGCTGTAAATATTTGAGTGTGTTTACCGAGTCTTTTACAGCAGATTTGTTCCTGCGCTCAACGACCTGAATGTTTCTTGTCTGCCTCGTCTCCGGGGAAACGGCTTCAAGGGGCCTGATCCCGCCGCCGTGGTCAGACGGTTTGCAGTCACCCGTGCTGTGTCTCTGTCGCAGCTCTTTTCATGAGTTCTGAATATTCAAACCATATTTGGGAGATGGCTAATAAAGCCTCTGCAATCAGTCTTCACGTACGAGGCTCATGTGTTTGCATTTTCCAAAAATTAGAACATCTGCGTAGCTGTCAAACATCCAAATATTTCTACCACAGTAGTCTTCTTTTATCAGAGCTGGAGAGACACTTGGATTGTCCTTGTTTTTAAGCTACTAATGTAAAATGTTTGTGCTCTAACGATTCAATTTGCCTCAGACTTCCCTTCAGTCAGTTTTTATCCTCCAGTATCCGTTGAAAATGGACAAATATTCACTGCACGTTTTGTTCTCTTTCATTCCTAAATTACTCTCAAATGTCTTAAATAACGCTGCGATGTGTTGAAAGTTATGCTCAGTGAAGATTTGATGACATTAGGTTTATTTTAGTTTTTATTTTCCCCGTTTGGCAGCTGGATCTGACTTGCAAAATGCTTTGAACGATCTTAAAAGAATAAGAAACGCGTACAAAAACAGCCTAAAAACAAAAGTTCACATTGTTTGATTCCCCTCTGAGACTTTTCACAACATTATTGTGGTGTCTCCCTTCAGTTTCAATATTTACAAAAAAAAGAAATTCATAAAACGTGTGGATCCATTCATCATCATACTAACGTGGCATATTTTCAAACGCCAGCCTGTTCTTATGGATGATAAAAGGTAAAATGTCGATACATCCAGGCTAACGACCTGTTTGTAATGTTTGGGGTGACAGGAGATAAGATCCACCTCCTCCCCCGTCTGTCCTCTGCCATGCTTGTTGAAGATATCTGCGTCTCTCCCCTAATGGTCTTCATTGGCGTCAGTCCTTTACATTCCTTATTTCTGTTTTTGCAAACCGCATTTCCCCCCTTTTTTTTTTCCTGTTACAGCTCGTGCAGAAAAAACAGAAATGACATCATGCCGAGGGGAAGCGGGGCTGAGTACGTACCCACGGGCCCTGCAGGAGAACCGGGGACCAATGGCTGGAGGTGAATCTGCTCAATAGTTGGCCAAGATGATGATCAGAGATGGTAATCTAACTTTTCAGACGTTGACTCCCCACGCACAGATACTCACTCTGTGTCAGGCACCTGAGCCGCAATGTGGAAAATATGTGTCCCGGAGAACAGAGTTGATGGGGAGAGAGAGAGAGACAGATGGGATGGGAGGGCCTCGATAAGGAGCACTGAAGGAGTTATAAAAACAACCAAATGGAGAAAAGGGGACATAAAACACTGAGGCACAGGCTGGAGAGGAGAGAGGGGGACATTCTTTGTCTCTTTACAAAACCGTCAGTCTGAAGGCTCCAGTTTCTGTGGTTCCTAAGAGACCGGGGGTCTGACTGGGAGCAGGTCAAGAGCTGCAGAGGTGTCACGGAAGGATCCCTCTACAGATCCAGGTTTATATATGAAGCCAATTATCAGGTTAGTCTGCACAGAGAGCCTCACGTCAGGTCAGCTGAATGGTTGCACAAGCCGCGGTCCCCGGGCCTCCAGGGAGCCGTGTCGGCGCTCCTGTCTGTTTGCTGCCTCCTCCTCTAAAGGAGCCGCCACTGTTTCCCTCTCACAAAGCCAGGTTGTTCTCCGAGCTTTGTTCAAACCCACAGAGATTTATTAGAGATTCTGGTGGAGATCCCAAACTCTTCAATCTGACACTGACGCTGAGGAGACCTCCATAAAAAAAAGGCCTCAAACATACAAATCTGACTGAGCCAAACAGACTGATTAAAGGGTGACTGGCTGACTTTGGTGCATTATTTTGTGGTTGTGAAAAGACTAATCACTCATCTAAAAGGGACTAAAACACTAATCTAAAATCCTGCCTGGGATCCTACCATTAATCCCAATTAATCTAGATTATAAATGGGATAAATTGAGTTTGCAGAGGAAACTGTTTTGGTTATGATAACTTTATTTTGACGACCATATTTGACCATTTCATTAAAAAAACAGAACAATTCTGAGATAGTGATTGTACTCTCTCTCTCTCTCTGTCTCTCTCTCTCTCCTCTGTATGCTTCCTATACAGGTTGGTATAACTCGGCCCAGTTTGCCCATAAGGCAGCTCTCCATATATCCGGAATGAGCTGTGTTTATACACATGGACCTTTTACAGGATTTGACTTGTGCTTCGTGCCACATTTCCATGGAAATTCCATGTGTGACTGCATACACGTACCCGGCGTCTGCTGCGAGATCTGGAATCTTCCAGGCTGAGCCCAGACAGCTACCAGTAATGACACACATATTACATGAGATGATCCTGTTCAAACATGGAATAATTAAAGGAGCGTTGAAGATGGCTGAGCTGCTGTCATCTGTGTTCCTCTCTGCCTGCAAGCGGTGACACACTAATAACTGTAACGACCTCATAGGTTAATGAAAGTGACAGTCAGTTCTCCACACAGTAAAATATGGATCCAAGTGGCTGTTTTGTTTTCTTAGATGAATTATCTTGGAAAGTGTGAGTCTGAGAGAGCGGAGGAAGCGTATTTGACAATGTGTGTGTGTCTGTGTGTGTGTGTTACAGTTTGGAGGGTCAGAGGTTGACCACATGACCTCACACCGTGACCTTCAGGGACCTGAGTGTTAAAGAGACAGACAAGAAGTGGATGGTGACAAATGGCACACCCCCACACTGAGGCACGCACGTCACAGATGTGTGATGTTCAACACTTTACGTCGTAAACTAAACTCCTCTCAGCGTCAACGTCCTGATCCGAACCCTGACCCTAAGCCTCAGCCAGAGTTGATGAGAGAAAGCGGAGATTAGTTCTTTCCTTTATCTAAGATGGATTCTTTCCCATTTTCTGACCAGTGAAAACATCTCCATTGGCTGATAAGTTCTGAGCTCGACATATAAGGAGACGAGCCAGCGTTTGCTGCACACCAGCTGCATTCTTTGGATTCAAGCGAGTTACCAGAGGCTCTCCGACTCGCACAAAACTGATAAGCCCACATGCAGTAACTATGACTGATATGATGAAGGGTTTCATGTCTTTAAACTACTCCAGTGCCCACTTTACTCCCCAGAACAGAAAGACTCATTATGAAATATGCAACAATAAGAGGCTCAGAACTTGTCAATCAGCCCTTGTACGTCCTCTAACTGTGTACAGTGTGTGTCTGTGTTAACTCTGTGATAAATTGGAAACCTATCCGGGATGTTTGCAGGCCCTGGTGACCCTGAAGAGGACTAATCAGGTAGAAAAGATTGGAAAAACTTTGCCAAACCGCAAAAACAAGCCCAGAAACACGAGGAAGACATCCAACAGCTGTTTCTAACTCTTTTATTTGACAGATTCTTCCTCGAAAACTGTCAAATAAACTGCAGGTGCCTCCCCCAGACACTAAAACATGAATGAATCGTGAATTCAAAATGAGCCAAGGAAAAGATTACCTGTATATAAACGACCCGAGCCGTGATCAGGACCGTGAAAAGGGTTTTTGGTTGATTTTGACAGGACTTCTTCATGGAACTTACACAGTTTGAACGGTTTGATAAACGGAGAGAAACACGCCGAGAGGTCTCCACGAACATCTGATACCCCCTGACAGGAGTCTGGCGTTTTACACAAAGTGTTTGAAAATTAAGAGAGAGGAATCTTTTTGGGGGGAGGAAAAGGGGGGG
>OMNV01009945.1:0-14088 GCA_900303265.1 Brotula barbata | reverse complement strand
GGGGGGGGGAACGGAAAGAGAGGAATCCACTGAGAAACATAATGCCAAACACACTCACACACACATACACAAACATACACACATCTCTGTAACACAAACCTCATGTTTTGTGAGACGGGCAGAGATAGCATCGCTGCACACGGCAGACACAGAGCTTCACTTTCACGCCGCTTTACCTTTTACCTACTAAATGAGTCGATATTGTTATTTCCTCTGTCAGTCACACTCGGGGCTTCAGCTCGGTTTGGTCCATGATAACGTCATGGACCAAACATCACATCTGATGAGTCACTCGTGGCATTCTACAATCTGATTTTGAACACGTCGGTTTAGTCTCTGAAGGAAAATAGAACTTAACTTTATTTAAGTCCAAACAGGTTTTCTTAGTGGTTATAAATGAACTGTAAAATCGTCCATGTTTTCAATCTGCAGACCGGGAGACAAAAGAATGAAAATAAATCGTTTGATTGTGATGTTTGGTGTGATGTTGGTAAAAATCCCAACATCTGTACTCTGGGTTGAGTTTCTTTGTTCCTGTTTGTGATGGATTGGCTGGAAATAAATGTGAACTCTACATAGAGGACTCTGGACTCTGCAAAGAGGACTCTGGACTATACATAGAGGACTCTGGACTCTTCATAGAGGACTCTGGACTCTACATAGAGGACTCTGGACAGTCCAGCTCACTGAATGTGTCCTGCATAGTTTAAATGAACATTTGAAAAAGTGAAGATCTGCTCCATATTTCTCTTTAAAGACATGCGGAGGACAGGACGAGATTATAATCTAGTTCATCTGAAGACCATCAACAAGGTAGAAATGACACAGAAATACTTTTACTTCCAATACTTAAGTACAGTTAGTATTCCCCAAAAAATATTTTTAAGACTTCTCAGAACTGTTGGATCAATTTGACTTGGAACTAAATAATTTTCAAATCAGATACATGTACCTTTACTCAAATATAACTAAAGAGAGAGAGAGAGAGAAAGAGAGCACATTTGGACCTCGATGTAATTTGTGTGCCACTGCTCCCTTCACATTATTTATTCGTTTCATATTAACTCTAAGTAGAGATGTGTTCTTGTTCCAGTGATCCTTGACTTCCATTCATTTCTACGTGAGCTGAATCTCCTCCAACGATGTACCTGAAAGCACAAAAATCAACAAAATTTGCGCTCCGCTGTGAGCATTGTCTTATGTTTTTTCCTCTGTGAATTTTCATTTGTTTGTCTTTTTTTCCGTTTGTTCACACAGTAGGATGAAAGACCTTGTGTCTTCAATTTGAGGGATGTTCATCAACCCACATTGATGAGCAGCAGATGCATTTTATTGGAAGAAAGGCTTAAACTGTGACAAGGACATTCTTCAAAATGAGTACTTTTACTTACTTCAGTACTTTTTACTGCTAATGCGATGACTTCAGTGCAAATGTCAGAGCAGGAATCTGAGCCGACGGTGTTTCCTCCGCAGAGAGGACAACAGCAGCTACATTGTATGGAGATCCTGACTTGTGTCCTTGTTGGGAGATTCCTCAGCATTCCTGAAAGCACTGCGGCCGTGACTGGAAGTTTTGTTTCAGCACCCCTGAAGCATTAACCCCCCACAGGAGAGACGCTGCCCTGCGTCCCAAATTCCACAGGTTCACGGAGACCTGAAACAGAGATGAAAGACCTCAAGGAGATCAAGGTCAGGCAGGCGGGGAGCGCGAGGAGCCAGCGGGCCGAGGAGGACGTGTGAGCGCCCGTGCCAACATGCCCGGACGATCCTCCGTCTGACAGCTACCGGAGCACGCCGGGGCCCAGCAGGCTCCCCGAGTTTCACCCCCAGGTATCAGTGCGTGGCACGGGCTTATCGCTGAGGATGATGAGGCCGAAACAAGAACCTTCATGCCTGGATGAAGGTGAAAGCTGTTTATCAAAGATAAGATAAAGAACATAAATGCAGAGGTGCCGGAGCTGGCACAGTCAAGGGAAAACAATCAGGGTCACGACCCCTGCTGCTCGGTGCTTAGCGTTGCAGCCTTACAGCAAGAAGGCTGTGGGTTCGAGTCCCAGGCCTTCCGCGGTCCTTTGGGTGTGGGGTTTTCATGTTCTCCCCGTTTCCGTGTGGGTTTCCTCTGGGTACTCCAGTTTCCTCCCACCTCCAAAGATATGCAGCTCAGGTGTCCTGGAATATGTAAATTGCCCGTAGGTGTGAATGGGAGCGTGATTGAGTTGTCAGACTTGTGATAGACTGGTGACCTGTCAGGGGTGAACGCTAACTTTCACCCAATGACTGCTGGGATAGCAAACATCACCATATGAACACCTGACCTCTGCAGAGGAGGAACAGGAACAAGTGAAAAAAAAAACAGACTGAGGAAGAAAGAAAAGCCTAAAAAAGGATCAGAACTCTGACTTTAAATCCGTTAAAGCAGAGTAGAATGGTTGGAAGAGGAGTGGCTGACGACCTGTGAGTAAAGACAAAAGTCTAAACATTTAGAGTGATACACACATAGAATATGATACAGTAAGACTCTCCTCTTCAGTATGTTTCGTTTCATTTATCTGTTATGGACCGATCCTCGTCCACAGAAAATGGATCAACAGATACCCTCTGGAACGCAGCACAGCATCTGTAGCTACTGCTGCTGTCCAGCAGCTAACGGGAGGCATCAAACACACTTAGACTATACAATAAAATAATAATATATTTGATATTTTATTAGCATTTGTTAATCATTTGCGGGCCAGAAACAAACCTTGATGGGGCTCTGTGGTCTGAATAATCAGAAAAATCTGGGCGCTGGGAGCAACAAGTGACATCACGCGACCCTCCGTGGTGTTTTGTGGTCATTGAACCGTTAGAGGGCGCTGTGGACCCCACGACGGAATCGATTCAAAACCACTTGACTAATGGGTGTATTTTCTGCAGGATCCGTCATCTCGTAAGTTTCATTGCATTACGGGTTTGCTCTTCTTTCCTTGTGTCGTCGGTGAAGTGACGTAAAGTGACGTGAGGTGACGTAAAGTCTGCGCCCATTTGACGGCGCTCTCCAGCTGATGAACAGCTGTTTGTAAGAGGTACGGCCGGCAGGGGGCGGGGCTTCGGGACCTGAGGGAGGACGCAGCGGAGAGAGCACACACCCACACACACCCACACTCAAACACACACTCACACACGCAGACTTGTACTTGCGGCTGCGTGTGTGAGCCGACCCGACGCTGTGGTTCAGACTCGGCATCTGGGCGCTTTATTTGGACTCCACGCTGTAAAAGAAGGCAGACAAACGGAACCTGTCTGTCCGCCTGTCTGTCAGTCTGTCTGTCCGTCCGCAGACATGACGAAGAGCTGCGACACGAACCGGAGCGTCTCATCTGATGGACACCCCGACGTGACGGGTGTGTAAACACCACGCGACCGTCTCCAAACTCGGCAGGTAACGAGTTTCTGTTGTAAAATGCTGAACTTTTATACGAGTTAACTTTAGGTCAGACCGGAACGACGACACATTTGAGGACCGGGACCACCGGGGCTGACTTCACAGGTCGATGGGAAAGAAACTTGGAAGACATGAAGACACAGACAACGTGCTCATCGTAACACCACCGAGAGTTTAAGGGGAATTAAGAACGTCACGTGGAGAACTCAGGGGGGTAAGGGGCTCAAAGGTCAACTGGACACTTAGTGGATGTCAGGGTTCATCTTTATTATCTTCGTTATTTAAGTTGAGAGTTAGAGCTCGGTAATATATATATATACACAGTTTGTCATATATATGTGTGTATGCTTCCCCTTTAATATGAAAGTGGTCCGTTTTCACCCCTGTTCTCCTTAACATGTTGATCAGGGGTGATGTGATAGACAGACCGTCATCACTCAGGCTGTAATCTGTCTGTTGTCATTCTGTGAACGGATTCATTCTTCTGTTTCCAGTGGTTTTCATAATACCCACTGTCTAACTGTTCTCCCACCGTGATGTATAATGTACCTTAAAGACGTGCTTATATTGTGGCCTTACGTCCCAGTACATAGTCCTACACTCCCACGTTGACCGGTCTGATCCTTGGATGGACTTTGAGGTGAGACGTGGAGTGAACCTCATTCCTTAGCGTGTTTGGGCCTCCTTTGTGTTTTTATATATCGTGTCTCCTTGAAGCGTACGGACAGGCCCCACCCTGTCTTTGTTGAGATTAATGCTCTGCTTTACCACCGTGCCCAAACTTGTTTCTTTTCACTTTTACACACCTGCCTTCATGCCACAAGTGCCTCTGGGTCCAGAGTCTTTAAGAGGATCAAGTATCTCTCCTTGTCCCTGCTAATCTGCCCGTAAAGCCCACCCAGACCATGAAGTGGTTAATGTTTAAGGGGGAACACCTCCACGGCCCTCAAACATTGGAACTGAGCGTTTTACTGTAAACTCGTCGTGTAAGTCAACGTTGTATCCTGACGTGTGTGTGTGTGTGTCGAGGTGTCTTGGCCGTGACCTTTGAACCTGGGTTTCATATGGAATGTGTGTGTGGCGTTTGTAGCAGACATTAAAATGCTTGTTCTTCTCAGCAGGCTTTACTTTAATCTATTTTATAGGAACAAGAGGACCATTGTTTCCTCCCCACAAGAGATGAAATTCAGTCTTGCGTTGCAACATTAGATTTTGTAAGCTGATCTCACATGCATGGGCATTGTGATTTACACCCTTTTCATGGTTGTGTGTGTGTGTGCGTGGGGAGGGTTGGATTTCTGCACCGTTCACCACCTGTCTAATAGAAAAACTAACTCATTGGATTTTGTCGTAAGTTTGGTCACTTTGTGTCGTTGCAGTGTTTCTCGTCAGCACCATGGCGCCTCGTCACAGCTCCGTCCTGGTTCACCTGCTCCTCCAGCTCCTGCTGCCTTTCGCCGTGTCCTTTCTGCGCCCTCCTCACCACGCCCCCGTCCACGTCCCAGCACTGGTGCCTCATGCTCCCACGTCCCTCTCCAGATCTCGCTTCAGCGCCCAGACTCGGCTGGACCTCACCACACACTGCAACTCCAGCTGCTTCCACCGAGGAGAGAGAGAAGCTGAAAAGGAGGAGCTCAGTGAGAAACTGGCCTTTGAGACCCTGTATGCTGACGGTTCACGCACTCTTACTACTGTGGACGTGGAGAGTGATGAAGAGTCCGAGGGCATCGCTCACCCGTCACCGAAAGCGAAACCCCGAAACAGGCGGGTAAAGCGACAGATCTACGGAGCTGACGGACGTTTTAACATCCGAGGCGACAACTTCCTGTTGGACTACCCCTTCTCCACGGCGGTCCGAATCTCCACCGGCTGCACGGGCGTTCTCGTCTCCCAGCAGCACGTTCTGACAGCCGCTCACTGCGTTCACGATGGGAAGGATTACGTCAAGGGGGCACGAAGGCTCAGGGTGGGGTTCCTGATTCCTCCTTCGGTCAATGGTACCAAAGCCGGCCTCGCGTCTGCCAAGAAACCTCTGCTGCGCTGGGTGAGGGTGAAACGGACCCGCGTGCCTAAGGGCTGGATCCAGGGCCCTCAGGAGGTCAGCATGGACTTTGACTATGCCCTGTTGGAACTTCGGTGGCCCCATCGTCGTCCTTTCATGCGTCTCGCTGTTGCGCCGACCTCTGATGACCTGGCGGGGAAGCGTATCCACTTCTCTGGTTTTGACAGCGACAGACAAGGGGACCTGGTCTACAGATTTTGCCCCGTGGAAGAAGAATCCAACGACCTGATCTACCAGCACTGTGACGCCCGGCCGGGAGCCAGCGGCTCAGGGGTGTACGGGAGGGTGTGGGACGATACCTTAGAACGCTGGGAAAGAAAGGTCATTGGGATTTTCTCCGGACACCAGTGGCTGGAGATAGATGGAGAGAACCAAGATTACAATGTGGCCGTGCGCATCACTCCTCTAAAGTTCGCCCAGATCTGTTACTGGGTGCATGGGAACCGGCTAGACTGTATGCAGGATTAACATGGAGAAGACACGCAGGACATCTTGAAGGTGTTTAGTGAAAAGTACAAGAAAGCACACAGGAACTGAAAGAATGCAAAATGTGGCAGTTATTCTCAAACAGACATTTGGTATTGGGTTAAATCTGTATAAGATTAACTCCTTATCTCCAACACACACAGACCTTTTAATCTGTGATCTAAAAATGTACAAGAGTCACTTTTGGAGACGTTTCTCCTCTGTTTAATTTGCTGCTGTTAACCTTCTGGATGGAACTCAACAGATCAGTCTGTGATATCATCATCATGGCATCTTTTAACACATTTCTCCTGCAGCCAAATTAATAATGCAGTCAGTATTTCCAGTTAATTAAAACAAGCCACTTTTACAGGAGGGGAAAACAAGGTCGTCCCTGATGTGTGCTGTGTGTCTCCCCAGAATTGGACCTCTCTCGCCGTAGACGACTGCAGTCTGTTGACGATCTGTACCTTTACGTCTTTCCTTTTGTTTTTTCTGTCTCTTTCCTTGTTGGATCAGTGTCCCTACATGAGCCCAGTGGTCAGAGTCTTGATTGTGAAAGCCCTCATTAAGTTTCTCGATGATCTGCCTGCTTTTTAATGTTTATGCACAGTGGCTAGTATGCATTTGTCAATGTGGGCAGGAGGAACGGTCTACTTCTTATTTAAAATGCTTTATATATTTTAATAAAGACTTCTAGCCGTATCGAATGGTTTGAGTGGTCTTAGCACGCCCTCTTGTGGCTATATTGGGTCTTACACCTCCAGTGGTTCATCTGAATACTTGTGCGCAAACCAAATGCCAATTTGCAAGTTATTTGCATATGGTTTACTCCCACGTACCCTATCTCTAGGTCACTTTGGCTACCAAAATATATGCAAACAGCAGAGTATCAAATCTGTACGTTAGAGTCGGCACAGACAAGTAGTGACCGATTCAAGCAGGATCCAGTTTGATGAACTGAGATACCACATACGTGAGACTGTGGTTGTTTTTACATTAAAAAGAAGCAGAAAAGGAGCAGTACGAGTCAGTAGTTTAGTGCGTTTTATTAGAGATAAGGAGACGATACAAAACATCCACCACTCAATAATCAGTCTAAGCTCTCAACTGGTCTTTCATATACACATCGCTCCCCATCAGACCTTCATAACACCATCGGAAAGTTATAACCAAACAGATCCTAGTTTTTAAATCAAGAACAAGGAATGTGTATTTAGTACATCAAATGTTTTGATGTGACAACTGGAAATAAAGGAATCACTTAACTTCAGGATTTTTGCATGTTAAAGAAAAATTAACAATGAAAAGATGTTTAAACCGTGTTCCCCCCAGAGAAGGTTTCATGATCCATCATGTGCAATCAAGAATGAATGGATTTATACTACACCTAGTCTCAACTACACACACTTACAAAACTTAACTCGAAGTTTGGCAAAACAAAATGTAGTTGGGAACAATTTATTTAGGACTGAAAGGTCGGGCTCCTAACAGTTGCCTGTCCCTTTCTCATTCAAATGGACCCTGGAAAGAACAAAACCCCGTCATTTAACATTTACAATATGTGTATTTAATTTTTAATATCATCATCCTTCCTCAGTTGTATCTTTTTTTTTTCTTTCTTTGTGTGTTTTGATCATATTCATTAAGTTGCGTGAACTGGAATGACAGTCTGCATTTGTGGAATTTTTAAAACTGTCACATTAACCCACCCACTATGTCCCACCCCAAGAATCCCACAAATGGTGCTGGCTCTGCTTTTGCCCTCTCCAAACCACACTGGAATGAACAGCTAAACCCAACAGATGTGTCTGGAAAGCCTCGACTGAAGCCAAGGGCCATCGTTTATAGGGGACATCCTTCCACAGAGATTATTGAGGGGCCAAGCCTTTCAGCAAGGGAACGCCGGTCTGTAATCTCTTCCATACTGTTCACCTGCCACTCGTGCTTAATACCTAGAATAACAAAAGACAAGTCAGATATACATGCTACTACATGGACATGCTGCATTATCACTTGCGATGACTTATTAGACAGAGGCTTTGGTCAATAGATCCAATAGTGCTTTAAATAAGCCTGATTGTTCACCAAACAAATGGGGTCGGAAAATTTCTTAGTTAATGTGACCCTAAGCACACATTTACTTTTAGTGAGGGATGTGGACCACTCTACACACACATGGTTCGTGCCCATTGATGTGAAATTTAACGTAACTCCATTTGAGCCATTGTTGATGATTTTGTAGGGCTCATTTTTAGTAAAAAAAAAAAAAAGCCCAGGATGAATCCATCACCGTATTACACGAAACCTATTTACCAGTGATATTAAGTATATAAAGTGAAGTCTCCGCGTCCAGAGGGCAACCACCAGCTTAGTTTTGGTCCTGATGTTTTAGTCTAGTGATGTTTAAGAGTATGGGTTGTATGAAATGGTCTATGCGTTACTTTGAAATTCAAACAGAGGTGTGTTAATCTTGTCAAAAGATATAAATGCCGGTACCCACCAGGGAATTTCTTCTTGAGAGCATCTTTTGAGCTGGCGTAGATCATCTTGTGCTTTACGTTAGATGACTCTGGAGCCCTGCAACAGGAGGTAGTATCATTAAGACAAGTGTACTCATACTGAAAACAGGCAATCATTGATAAAAGCTGTCCTCACCAGAAGACGAAGACCAGGTCCTCCTTCCTCGTTTCCTTGTTCTCGTAGGTGGCGTCGTAAAGGGCGTAACGGCAGTCATCTGGTGGCAGCATCTTCACAAAGTACGCGAAGGGGTCCGGGATGTTGCTGCCCAAGTCGCCGAGCAGGATCTCTTTGCCAACTTCAGGAATGATCATCTTCTTGTCATCACTCAGACAGAAAATAACAGCCTTCTTCCTCTTCTTCTTTTCATCCTCGTTCGCCTGAAGCTTACGGAGCTTCATGTCATTGAAGATTGTGACCACTTCATCTGCTACTGCGACACCGGAGGCCTGTGTGGAGAATGTTTCTGTTTACTGGGAGTCCATTGTTAACTTAAAGTGCAATAGTTAACACTCTTAATAAAGAATTCTACCAGAGTTTCACAGAACAGACCAGATAAAGTATATCATAAAGTAAGGGCCATGACAACGACTGAATAGTTTCCCCTCATTTAAGATTGGTAATGGGTCACACTTTCAATAAGTATACATTTTTATCAAAGTATATAGTTATTAAAGTTTGTGAATGCTTTAAATCACACAGTGATAGTGTTGTAAAGGGAGACAACAGTTATCATGTTGAACAAGCCACAAGTGATAGAATACGGAAAATGGTGAAACCCAAGAAGTATAGAGTGCCTGACATGGCCACATGTGACTATCACACACAGTAGGAATGCTCCTTGTGAGGACAACTGATAAGTAGACTTTTAAGGCAGAGGTGTGGCTGTGCCAAGCTGTCACGTAAGAGTAGAGGGATGTTTTGTGAAAATCATCAGCTTTGTCAACACAGCTCTGCTGAATTAGCAAAGCCTTACAATCCATCTACTTTGCATTAGGCCTGACTTTAAAAACGCACATGAGCACGGAGCAGAAAGCAAATGCCTGGTCATCACAATCTGACCAGAGTCCAACCAGTCTGAAGATGCAAAATAAGGTCAGCTGTCTCAGGGGTCAGTGATTGTGAACAGAGAAGGGCTAGACGATATAAAACATTACATAAAATCTGTGCACTGGCACATATTAACAGCCATGAGAAGGCAATGTGGGAAAGGGTGTGGCCAGGAGTGCAGAGTTCAGTTACTGACAATGGGGCTTCTGTTGGAATAAAAACACAAGGCACATCCTCATCGAGTCACGGCTACCCCATAAACTGACTCAGGTCTTCTGACTCTGTTTAAAACTCTCCCAGGAAAACACGGGAGACGATGGGTGAAGTACTATCTACCAGCAATAGGTTGACGGGGAAAAAGGGAAAGGAAACAACAGGGCAAGTAATGTTGAAAAGAAATACAACTGCAAGTCAGCATGGGGTTGCGCAGTGTTTGCTCAGGGCGTAAGACCTGTTAAGATAACAGAATTTGTAGAGTAATGATTAACCAGACACCATCAGTACTTCTATGATCCCCAATGAATAAGTATGGTGATACATGTTCTGTAATTGTGCGGAAGTCCAATTCCAAAATATCTTGATGTGAGCAAGCGTATGTACATTTACTTGCCGTGTCAGCACATCACACATTGGTCTGCACGCCCTTCTTTCACATCCGTCATGGAAAGTAAGACATGTTTCACAAGTGTTGTGTTTTTGTACATATACAAGCATTACATACATTTGGAACATGAGCATCTATCATTCCTCCTCTTCCTTTGAAATTAAAATTTTGCCTGAGGATTTTTTTGTTACAGCGTTATTGCAACAAGCCAGCTTCCAAGGTGATCACGGAACTCTCATCTAATCTTGAGCAGATACTTTCCAAAAGTCAAAATTGAAGCGAGTCAATACAACTCTAGTCCAAGTCTGAATTCCTTTACACCAACCATTGTACTGGGCCAAAAATAGACATAACAGGTTTAATATGTACTTGAATATGTGTCAGGTCCTTGATAAACACTGAAATGTAGCAGTTACCCTATTTTTACTTATTTCCAATCGTTTAAACATCTCTTCAACGAAAAATTACCGAAAACACATGTAAAACCTGTGGGCAATCTCAATGATGTACGATTTTTTGTTGATTATTATGTGGACGTCATGTTGTTATTGTCGCAGCTAAAACTAAAAATGTGGATGCTGAACACAAAGGATAACGTAAAATTGTCCAAGGCCCGATGGACCTTTGCAGCGAAAATGTATTTCCATTGTTGTGAACATGCAGGGGGGAAAAATGACGCAAGTCCTGTTTTCATCCGTAAATATGGAATGGACGACTTTCTAACGAATCGTTGTGATGACTGGCGGATTATTCTATTGTTTGGTGTGGCGTGACGTGCGTGCCCATGCGTTGAAGCGGCTGCACAAATGATACGCACAGCATAAAAAAAATGCGCAGCACCAATCAGGAAGAGACAGAGCCAGCGGCCCGTTAGCTTCAGCTAACAGTCCCCACACGGCTAAACGTAAAATACGTTACGACTTTATTCTGTCACATATGTTACAAGTCAAATGAAACACGGCGAAATGCACACAGGGTGAAGTGCGACAACGTCAACGTAATGGCAGCCGGTACGTTGTTAATACGGCACCAAACAAAATGGTCTTTGCACCAAATTCAGGGTGGGGCCATGAATGCAACACGCGCACATGTGTGCGTTAGCTTGCTATATAAGGAAAAGCCTGCTCAAACACAGCGTTCATTTGTCATTTCCTACATTTCGTGTCTTGCTCGTGGCAAATCCAACATTAACCACCAAACAGCTTGTGTTTTCGTTTCTCTGTCGGCTGAAAGTGCTCGAGTCCTCTAATTCGAGTACGTCGTGAAATCCTGTTAGCGAGACACCGCGTAGACAAAGAGCAAAGGAAATCACAGCTAGCGTCAGCCATAGTGGGTGTCATTTTCTGTCTAAGCTAGCACGGCTAGCTTAGCTAACAATACCGTTAGCTCGACAGCCCTGAGGCGCTGCTGCACCTGCCAGTTCTGAGCTGCTGAAGGTACATGCAGCGACAGGAAGAGGTGAAATAACGGGAACGTGATGCAGGAAGGATACTGCGGGGCATCGTTACATCAGCGGCGCGGATGTTAAGGCCCTGTCAAGTGTCTCGCCTTTTAATATCGACAAGAAAAGGAGAGGAAGGAAATGGCGCCAGTAGTTCTGGGGCCATTTCTCGAATCTTTCACCACACGACTTGTTAAGACACTTAGACCGTAACTTCATGGACCGTTTAAAGCGCGGTTTGGACTCGGTCCTTAGCGTTATAAGCCGTTCAGCCACGGACACCGGAGCCCGCAGGTTAAGTGGCTAGCCTTGCGCTAGCAGGGGCAGTCTGCTGACCGGCTTGCCGTGATCGATGCTAAAACGTGTGAATTTATCAAAATTCTAAACAAATTGCACATGAACCCCCACATGGTGAATTTCAGTTCATATTAGGCAGTCAGACCGATGATCATAAACGCGTTACCGTTTAAAAACGGCGTCAAACTCACCATTGCTGTTGCTCTGGGTTGGTCAGCGTCTGGGTGAAATTGAATGGACTGCGTTGATGAATAGGCGCTCTCGCTCACACACTGGATGCTTCGCGTGGACGCGCATCGATGCGCGGCCCTGTTCCAGAAACGTGCGCGAGTTTGAACGCACATCTGTCACGCGCCACCACCCGTCTCCTTTATGTTCTGGTCAGTTTATCACTTGTGAAATCATTAGAGGGATGACTGTCTAATCAGACGAACACTTAGCGTCAGTTCAACAGCTTTGTACACAATTAACCAGTCAACACCACAAAACAATACGTGAAACCGATGAGCCCAGGCCGAGCCCGAGTCGGTACACGCCACATATACCGTCATGTGTGACATGAAACGGCGAACAGCAGCGGGGTCCTACATCGGTTCCCAGCTGTCCGCAGCGTTGTCCGCTCGATAAAACACTTGGTGTGCGTTTCCTTCGCAGTCACCAGCGGGATGTGTGAGCCAACCAAACATGCTAGATAGCTAGCAGAGGCAGAGATGAGTGTGTTCGCGTAGTATCTGAATTAACCAACAAATCCTAGTGTCTCATTAAATCCAATATCAAATTGTTCAACTGTGCTCATTGTGATGTTTATGCATTATTTTAACTGCAGACTAATAAAGTAGCTTTCCGGTCAACATACTGGGCGTGTTTCACACGAAACCATATATCCGTGTGTATATTTGGTGTTCTGGTGATTCGGGTGTAAACGGACCGTTAGTTCTGTATGAGTGGGTTCTGTTCACGTTTCAAGTCAGTGGTGTGGTCAGTGATTAATAAGTGACGCCTTTCTCTTGCGGTTTTGACCGACATTCAGCAGCCAGGAGCAAATCGGTTTTCGTGAGAGAAATAAATTGACCAGAGTCCGTTTTCCGCCGCTCTCTACCTCCTCCTCTCGCTACTTCCCCCCCGCCCCTTCGCAGGCTTTTTGTTGAACTCACTTCCAAATATGGAAGCGAATGGTGAGCGGCGGAGGAGCCGCGTGCACGCGCCTCGCTCACCACGCAATGCGGGTCGGGCTGCGACGCTGATCACCATATATGGAAACAAGGGAGACGAAATTCACCCGAGCAGAGTGAGAGAGAGAGGGACAGAGAGACAGAGAGAGACGGAGAGCGAGAGAAAGAGAGGAAAAGCAACGTCAGATTTCCAGGCGGTGGAAACAAGAGGAGCAGGAGGAGAGAATCAGACGAAGCAGGGACGGGAAAATTCACCAAGTCACGCGAGAGTCGGAAAAAGTGATGCTGTCGACAGTATCAAAACACAGCCCGGGGTTATTGGGACAGGAGCCTCTGAAGCCTCTGTAGTGCTGTGATGGCAAATTGAAGTAACAAACAAGAAAATTATCAATCATCTATATATGATTATCCCTCAGTATAAACATGAACATCCATTCATATATATATATATATATGTATATTGTGTGAGCACAGCATTTATATGTAAACAGTACATGCACATTACATATAAACATTCTCTCTATATACATACACACCCATGCACTATTCATTCTCTATATATTCATACATATACTGTATTTATATACTATATATAATGTATTATCTTTTGGTCAAGAGTGTTAGTTATTTGCTGTTGGTTGTTACCAAATAGAAAATAGTTCAGTAACAATTCATGTGAGGTAAAATGATTTCCAACGTCATGCGTCTATGTCATAAGTCAAAGTCTGTTTCAGAAGACCCTTTGTCATAAGTCACGTCATATCATTGTCTAGTTCTATAAATGTTGGCAGAGGAAAGTAGCCAGTTCATGACACTCTGTAGAGTGGAATGAAAAAGTCCGTTCACCTTGCTTCATGCTGTTGGAGTAAAACTTTACCATTCTGAAGAAGGATTACATTCGTCATTTCATTTGGACTGACTGGTACTGGACAAGGTGTTTGAGTTGCCAATAAACCTGACGTGCAACACCGTCCTCTCGTCGCCCTGGATTTGTGAGAAGTCTGCTGCATGTTATTTTGTAATTCTGAAGTGCAGTAAAGTCAATTTAAGTGT
>OMNV01009944.1:0-18669 GCA_900303265.1 Brotula barbata | reverse complement strand
ACACACAGTACATATATTCAGGCCTGATGTGTTGGTCAGACTGTAATCAAGAAAGTAAAAGAAAACTAAAGAAAGCAGAGCCCAACGTGAGCAAAGATGAGTCAATAGAGACAGAATAATGAAGAGCTGGATTTCAACAGCAAAGACACAAACAGACCAGCAAGCTAACAGCACAAACTGGGTATAGAGGTCCTGGAGAGCCACCGAGGGCTTGTGTTGGAAGGTGGTTCGCAAGAATGCATCCAGTGATTGACAGATTTCCAATAGGCCCGCTGTGATTGACAGAGTGAGTGGTCCTATGAGCATTCCGGTAAATTAAAAATGATGGCACGCAGGTTGGATTGATGTGACACACGCCGATGGCACAAGTGGTATAAAACACCGTTATTGTGAAAATAGGTACGTTATTTCTACCTTGTAACATCATTGCTTACATTTTATTTATCTGAACGACTAATGTTTACTTATTCATATCAAATATGGCAGGTTATTATTAAATTAGCTGAGGATTGAGATTATCTCTTTTTTTTCTGAAGACAGGGCTGCAAGAGAGAGGATGCCATGCAGCAAAGGCCACCAGTACACCATCGGGCGCCCCATCTCATCTTATCTTGATTTGCAGTTTTGATGAATCAAATTTCCCTTCCTGGCAACTTACAGTATCAAACAGAATCTTATCGAGACTGAACTCTGGGTGCATCTCTACACAAGGAAAAGCGGAGACATTTGACAGCAGACTGGATGAATACGACCAAACACAACATACAAAACCAAACCCCTTCATAACACTCTATCAGTTTGTATGAAAAATAAAATAGACAGCAATGTGTGTAAGCACCACACGGTGGCACAAACGCTCCATTCAGCAGCAGCACATCAGATGACATACACTGTTTACACACAATTAATCTGTTCTCATGTACTCCAACACCACAAACACAGCAGAATCAAATCTCTGATCATCAGCAGACTGGGTTCATCGATCCAAAACTGACAGGAAGACAAAGAAACATCTGAAACAGCCGCGTTTAACAGAAGGGAGGTGCTGTTGCGGAAAAGATGGATTTTGTCTCCCATAACTAAAACTAGAGTCAGAAAAATGTATTCGCTCTAATGATTTATTAAACAGCAACGGCAAAACAATAACCTGAATCATAGAAACCATGTCCAAGTTGATTCAAGAACAAAAAAAAAAAAATCTGAACCCATCCTTACTGTCTGTCAAGTAATAAGACTGAAAAGTAACCAAATAGTTATCCATCCATCCATCCATCCCTTAAACTGTATTGTATTTTTTGGATATTACAGCTGGTACTGCATATATATTGTTATATTCATTTTACTGAACAAACCTTTTCATGAAGTACCAGAATGTTTCTTTTTTCCAAATTGTTTGATTCTAACTTCAGTTTTCATTCTAAATTGTTTGTTTTGATTGGCCTTGTTTTCTTGTTGTTTAAGTCAAATTGTAATTTGTGATCTCACTGGTAAAGTCTTTTCTTTTTTATGAAATCTCACATCATAGTATTTTTTGGTTTTGTTACTTGTAAAATTACACTCACTTAAAAATGTAATTAACAAAAAACAAATCTCTGCATTGACAGAGAAAAAGACCAAACTTCAACAACAGCAGCAGTTCACAGTAACGGTCTCAGCCACACGAGCACAGCATGGAGGACGGCATGAACAGGTAATAGCTACACGTGAGCTGGAAAGGAGCCAAATTCTCCAGGTTGTGCTCTGAGGACGCCTGACTGTGTTTTGCAAACAGTCCGGATACACAAACCCAAAATCCGCAGCACTGTCTGTTCTGTTTCAATCAATAGGCAAGACAGAAGCTGATAACTGATCCTACGGGGGGGTTATTTTTGAGTAGGATATGTGGGATTCAACCTCTGCTATCTGCTGCTTGGCATCACAAAATAAATAACTCAGGAAACAAATATTGTCCATTAGAGGGCACCACACACATTACAATCCAAACAGATGCTCACTTTCCCAGAAGTGAGCAGCAAACTCACTGGAGGAATTTGTCTGGATGTGTGTGTGTGTGATGCATATGGAAACGTACGAGCAGAAAAATGAGGATGAGGGCTACAGCAGCATTTTAATGACGCACATGAAGAAGCCAGACAGACAAGCAACAACCCACTCATCCTGTGGGCCAGGTTTAATTCACTGTTAATCACAGTCAAACAGCAGACCATCAAACTGTCTCCGGTTGACTGATGATAGTTTTCATTCACATCACTTGCTTAAAAAAAAAAAAAAAAAAAAGATCTACAGAAAAACTATCTTGACTGGATTTGCCCTGTGACCTTTACTTATGTTAGTGTAGTGTCTGACAGTGACAGACAAAGATACTGAAATATGCAACGAAACTGACAAATATACAAATACAGAGACAGAAACAATGATTTCCCTGGCATTTGGATGGTTTATACGAGCATGATCCAAATTCTGGAACTGTATTTGGCTGACATTTACATTGTTTTTACTCTTCTAAATCATATGACAGCCTGTGAATTGTCAACAGTCCTCGCCACGCGTCTCCGGTCCAATAATGTTTAACATGCCAGTGAAGTCATAAGTGAAGATTGTGAAAGAAACAAGGCTGGAAAGACAGAAGTTCTGGAGACAGAAAACGACGGCTAACAAGTTGCCTGGTGGATTTATCGTACCTTCATTGGAGAGATGTGAGCATGGGTGACATATCCGTGGACATTCTCAATCTGGGAAAGGTTCTTCTCTGCTACCTGAACCAGCTCTGGCCCCCCAGCCTCCTCTGTAAGCTGGGGGGAGCTCTGGTCCTGTGGGGACGAGTCCTCATCGTGATGTCTGTACTTCTGAAATAAGACACAAAAATGAAGACGCAGTCAGCAAAAAGACAAAACCATCAGAAAAGCTATACACATTTAACTTTGTATCATGTTTTTCCCAGAGTTCCCACCAGTGATGATTAACAGCCAACATTTTATTTTTTAAAGCTCACCCTTCCACATAGAAGATCCTTTCTGTAACAACTGAGAAAATGCAAAATTATAAAACTGCACGACCCTCGTCTTTGTGAAAATGTCAGGTCCAACAAGTGGTCTTGGATTGGACTGAAATATTGAGTCACAATTCACAAAACTCTACCATAACTCTGTGCTGTCCGCAAGGGACCGTCTGAAAATTACGCAAACTGTCATGTTGCGTCCGAGCACGGCATTTTGGGACTTCATTCTAGAAATTCAAAAAATGTCTTTTGCTATTGAGTAGCAAGCTTCCGTTTAATCGGTGACTACGTGTGCATCTATCAATACATATAAAAACCTATTTTAATACATGGCATTCATAAGATTCTGTCATGCTTAGAATACAAGTGGTACATAATCTGAGTGTGAGGGGGCAGGACGTTTACATACGCGAGCAAATCGATTTACAACCACATCATCAAGGTCTGAGTAAACATACTTCATTTCAATCTTAGACTGGCATATTCAGGATGTTTGAAATTCAATATGCAACACTAAAATATCATAATAAAACCAGCGTGCTGCGTACAGAGATCAAACGGCACAAACTCTGTGTCAGATATGTTTTATTTATCATCGCAGACAGCAACAACGGCACGTGCGCATTTACTTTCCACGGTAACGGGTTCAGTTTAAAAGAAACACAGTGACGGGAAATAATGAAAACTAAACCAATTGAAGAATTGGACAGAGAGAAATTAACAATATACTAATGCTTTCGTGGCTTCGACAGCTTACCAATAGTGGAGCTATGAGTTTATCATGAGAGGAAAGTTCACAGGGTCAGGCTTTGGAATTAGGACCCGCGTATCTCACACTGTGCAGGTCTATTCATTCCTAGGGGCTAATGTAATCTAGGTTCTGTGACAAAATTTCACCAATAAAATTATTGTATTACACACTATCCTCAGCCAGAATGAGTACAACTTGATACACTGATAAGCTACAAAAAACATTACAGATACCCAATGAATATCTTAAACATGTTGCAATTTTGGACAACCTTTTTTATGATCTTCAGAAATAAAATGTAAATGTTTTTATTGAGGTAATATTTATATTTTATTTCTGAAGATCATTACACCAGTTTTCATCATAAGATACTAGGACAGATTAGTGAAACTCTGAGGCCTCCAAACATTCAGTAGTGACTTAAAAAGGACGAATCGGAGAATATAATCCTCCCTTTGAATGGGATGAAGGTGGGAGGATGTGTCAACATGAGGCACTGAACCAGTCAGGTCAAACTGCTGTGATGGGCTGGTCAGCACAGAGGAGAGCTGTCTCCTAGCAACCACAGATGGAAGAATTACTGGATGCGGTATAGAAATCAGTCTGCGCTTGTCAGTCCTGCTCAGACGGGGACTCTTCTGGAAGCTGGTACGTCACAGACAGAGTTCCACGCTCCTGTGGGACTCCCACAAGAGCCACCGCAACATGTGTAGCACAGGTCAAATTGACTGTTCTTAAATGCAAGTAAGGGTGGGAAGTCGTATGTTTATGGGGTCGGATAACGGTCAAAAAGCACTTCTGCATGTTTCTTGTTTTCATATGTAAAACAACTGAACATGTGCGTTATTATATAAACTTGTCAAACAAAGGCAAAGGAGGTGTGCAATATTTGCAAGTTGTATACACAAGTTGCTGTTTTTTAAGGTTTACATCTTCCTTATTACAAGCGCAAATGTAAATTACAAGTGGAAATTTTCTAAATACGTCATCAGAAACAATAGAGATGACTCACAGAATTGTGCACCAAGCATCAGATACTACAGTACAGATGGAGCCTTTCCAGTGCTTTGAACGGCATTTATTTTATGCAATACCCTCAGATCATTCTGCTGAATAATGCTAGGAAATCCTGTTTGATTGCAGCATAAGACACTCACACAACACCATCAACCCAGTGACGAATTTCTCCTCTCCCCAGCAAATTGTAGAAAGAGAATCACAAAGAGGTCCAACATGACCTACAAGTTCACGATGCATCAGTTTCAAGTCTCCCCATCTCTCTGAAAGAAAATGGGCTCTTCGTTCAAAGACAAAAAGTATGCTGTGACAAGACACAAACCTTCAGGTTAAAGCTTGTGAGAATGTCAGAAAGCTGAGTCTCAATAACAGGTTTGTCTTACAGCAGGATAACAGAGCAAAAGGAACCCAAACATGGACGACAGCTCAGAGAATTTAAAGGTCCAATCATCTTTAATTATTAGTCCGAAGTCAGGTCTGAAAAGATGTGAAAATTCATCTCCATTTATCCCATAATTTTGCTTTGGCTGTGGAATGAGCATTGCTGCCACGGATCTAAAGTATATGTAAAGACTTTCCTCTTGTTGAAATGGGATTTGGGGTTTTCAAAAGTTGACGTTGAACCACATCAATAAAACGTGGCCGACTACATCTGCTCTATCTGCTAGCTGTCTTTGTAAAGTCCTCATTTAAGCACCAAATGCATTTACACCTATAGAGTTGGCCTTTCTAGTGTCCTTTCAGAACAAGCTTTGTTTGGTTTACAATGCAATATCAATCAGTTTGTCAGTTCAGGCGTCCCTGGAATGAGACATCTCATTCTGAGGCCAGCACTTCCACTTTTGACAGAACAGCGTGCATTTGGCCAGTAAAGCCAACACACTCTGAAGGGTAACGGCTCGATTCATCAGGCGGAGAGCCCAGAGTGCTGCCAGCCGACTGATTTAACATTTGGTTAATTCATGAAGGACAACACCACCTGCCAAAGCGCCAACACGCAGGAGGAGTGGAGAAGGAGCACTCCTACGGATGTACTGGTGTTAAACTGATGAAACGTTGAGGCAGTGGGTTGTTACGAAGCTTCTGTGTAAACTGTCGCTGTGCATGCAAATTCAGTACAGTTTTAAGCAGCAGCCGAGAGAAGCACTGCAGAAGACGGGCTGCAGTATAAAACATAAAAAATATATATTCCCATATCACAGTGAGTCAGTGATCCACACCACAAACACAAACTTAAAGAGAGCTCATTCACCCAGTCACACCGGCAACCAGATTTACAAACATTTGCCTCGAGCTCTATTAATCTTCGTCACGGCGACACCAACAATGCATCTCTATTCCCACCTGTCCTGTTCATCAGGAAATGCTGCTACAATAATGATTAATAATGATGAATAATGCACACGACCATGAAATTTAATGTTAAAGAATTTATATCAGATTTGTATCAACAGCATCATGTTTTCTTTTGTTCCTGAAATCAGCACAGATTCACATTTTCCAGCCGCATCTCTGCCTGTCCCATTCCGTCCCAGGGTTAACACACTTTTCTGTACAGCATGTTGATGATTATAAAAGCCACATTGGAGGTGCCTGGAAACATAAATGTACCGCGGAGATTGATTTAAACGAGCCAAGCACCAAAACTGCAAAACTATTATTTTATTTGACACTGCAGGGTACTGCTGGGAATTGGCACGATGCATCAAACTAACAGTACGGTAATGACACGGGACCCGAAAGTGTCATATTTATACTATTTATGGGTCAGCTTTAAAGCACGGGCATATATTCTGCTCTCACTGCCGTCGCCAACAAGCAGAGATCTAATCTGCTCTGCTGTGTGTTTCTTTGATCGTTACACGCTAAGCTGCTTCCCATGTGTCATTCATCAGAGGTCTTACCCACACACTCATCCTCCACAGTTGGATCCATCACAGATTTCTGCTTCTACACAGCAGCCCAGACTATGCTTGGTGGTATATTACCAGCTTGGGCAGCACAATTAATCAACTCTAAATCGTTGCATGAAGATGTGCCAATTATTACATCGTAAAAAGTGGTTTAATCAATTATAATATATAATGTCTGAAGGAGAGGAGGATTGCTTCTTGGCTTTGTCTCAGACTTGGTCTAGTATTATATATAGATAGATTATAAAATGTTCATATGCCATTTATAGGCCACGGTGAGATGGTGCCACCCTATAAAATTCCCAGGGCCGTGAGCATTGGCGCAGAATCACCTGTGCATACCAGCAACAAGCTCTTCATCGGCAAGCTTCTATTTGGTACAGGAGGCAAAGCTGTTACCGTCATCACATCCCATCTCAGAACATCCGAAAACATGGAGGTTTTCCTTTGCAAAAATCTGTGGCCCATGACGCCAAACTGCTGTCACATGAAAAGCTGTAAAATATCGTTCACTAGAAGAAATATTCAGTGTAGCGGTGTGAAAACGAGTTGTAGTCCTGAGGTGCACAGAGGGCCACTCTACGCTTTATAGTTTTCTTTCATTTACAATTTGTGTTATTGACCCATACCCAGGTAGCTGGGTCAGCGTAACACTATACTGTGTGAGGAGACATTTGACTGCCTGTCGTGCAGCAGAGCAGCTTCAGAGAGGATACGCTGTCGGTGAGAAACGGGCGTTAACAGCACGCACGCAAGAAACCAGCGGGAAACCAATGGGACCCTTTTAGGACTATGGCACAGCTAGACATGTGACAAACGCATCTTCGAAAAATGCGATGTCATGCAGGCCTACTGCTAACAGACACACACACACACACACACACGCAGAAGATATAGTTTGGTTTTGCATAACTGCAGAGAGGCAGATGGAGAAGCATCAGGAGGCCGCAGGCAAACTCAGTCTGTCACGACAATCTTGCGGAAAAACATCCACGAAGACAAAGGGAAGGACAAGTGTCTCGGGGACTCACGGGCACAAGGAAGCTCTAAAACCGTCAGGAATCCTTGATCCCACGGGAAAGGGTGGGAGGTAACAGGTCCAATTCCCTCTGTTGCTTAGAAGACATGGGAAGGCAGTACAACTAAAGATTTCAGCATCAGACGTCAGTTTGTTGCTCCCATTCCCAGTTGAAGGTAGCCTGAACAGGTCTGTGATGTGAACCATTGCAATCATTGTGGACACGTGACTCAACTGTGCAACTAACCACGAGCGGTGAAGAGGACATAACCACTAATCCCTAATGTATGTATGTATTTCTGGCGCTATTGGAGAAATTAAAGCAAATTACTAAAAACACCAGTGGCCCGTCCTATCAAAGACGGTGAGCCCACTTGAACTTGCCACTCGCTGTGGATAAAGAGCATCAGCTAAACGACAGAGGGAACGAGGGAAGCCGAACAGTGTAGACAGCAGGGAGGTTCCAAGTAGTGTGATGACACTGTCAGCCTGAAGAGGCTGGTAGAGAATCTTCCTCCTCCTCCTCCAAATGGCAAGTTGGTGAAGGAGGAGAAGGCACACTGCAAACTCCAGCCTGCCAAAAGCTGCTATAAATAGGAGCATCACCACTGAGCGGATGTAGCAGGAAGCTCGAGAGGACGAGGAGGAGGAGTGGAGGGGTTTGGATGATTCAGGGATGAAGTGGAATACAAGGCAGATGGGGGGAAAGCAGGAGAAGAGTAATCTCCCATTACAAAGTAATTGTGGGATGAAATACCAAAAGGATTTGTCTAACAGTCAGCTTTTAAGTTTTAGGAGTGTCAGTTTTGTCTCCGCTTGTCCATTAGCTTTGTCGTCGTCTGAGTACAGAATAAAACACAAACTACTGATGAGATTTAATCTGACTGTTCCGATGTTTCATGGGAAATAAACCCTTTAAAGATTGTTTTCAACTAAATTTGAAACGGAGAGAAAATATTCCAAAAATCAATGCATAAATAATGAAAATACATAAACAAGGTAAAACATCACAAAAAAGGCAAAACGTGGAAGATTTTAAAATTATATATTATACAGCTCTTTGTAATGCACAATTGTGATAGTCCATCTTAGCATTCTATGCTCAATTATTTCCTTTTCAACTGACCGGTCATCTGGGTAACACGGTGCACTCGTGTTTCCTCCATTCCCACCTAGCTACAAAACAGCATTGCCTTGATGTCCTTACATGTATCATTTACTAGTTATAACTAGTATGTTAGAAAGAGCATGGCATGTGATTTTAACTTCAAGGACACATTAAGATTTTCTACTTTTAAAGATATTGTTGGAGTTTTAGGAATTGTATGATGTTACTTTTCCCATATTAGTTTGATGGCTGGGTTCATGGATTTTCTGTAGTTTTTCTTGTCTTCTATATTATCGTCATTATTTATGGCAGGCGGTACAGAACTTCAAACCTTCAAAATTGCACAGGTTGCAAAATGACAACTGCTCACTAAATGTTTTATGCTGCTACCGTCGATAATTTCCGGCACAATCTACCGAGCGTGTGGTAGCGAGAGCAGTCGATCGAAGGTGATCAATGGGACCTAATTAAGACTGGATGCAATCAAACTGTAATACAGGCAAACATAAAGCCGCAGAAGAGCCAAGCTGGATTTACAGACACAGTTAATCACAAGAAGCCTACACGTATTTACATCAATCCTCCAGTCAGATGAAAAGTCCAGAGAGCCAAAAATCCCACAGATTAACGACAGCTATAATCAAAACATACATGCTGACTGTAATCTCAGCATCCTGCGTCTGAGGGTTCAGAAGTTAACGCGGTGACCAGATGATTCTGTGATTCCCCTCAGGCTTTGTGTGCCTGTTTGATGTTCTGAGCAGGTCAAAAAGGTCAAATGAAAATATCACTCTACATGAAGAATATGGATGATTTCTTTTTTTTTTTGTGAGTAACATTTTGTTAAACAAACTGATCTTGATTTTTAATTTTTTGAAGTTTTTATTTCAATGTACAATGTTTTTACTGATTTATTTTTTATGCATTTGTGCTCGACACACTAACATTGAAACATTCACGGTCTAGGTCTGTTTTACTTATGGGAACCCCGGGGCTAATAACTTCTTATACAAAAACACACAAGTAAATAAATAGAAATAGGTTTAGAAATTTGATTAGTGTGTTTGAGAGCGGCCAATTAAGATCAAAACCAACTTAACAGGTCAGAGGAATAATCTGCAGTAGCTTCTTCTGCAGCAGCGTTTTTTTGTTTGTTGTTGAGTTGTTGTTTTTTTTTATAAAGGTGACAGTCTTGTGGTAGCCAGGACGCTTTATCATCTCACATTTTCTGGGCTGTTAGACAAGGATGACTGATTTATGATAATGAAGATGAGTTATGTCCAGAGAGCCATAGAAAAAGGGATTTTGTGTATGTGGGGCCTTTAAAACTAAATCTTGAAACATTTTGAGACTTGGTGTACATTTAGTTTGTTGTTGTCGATTCTATGTGTCCAATATTGGCTACAATAATGTGAGGGAAGATCTTTACAAGATGCCAGTGCTGAAAACATGCAGCATAAGCCATGGGCTACCAATATCTAATGAGAAAGTGGCTGAAAAAAATACTTAAATTTCCCGAGTAAATCTGCTGTGTAAATGATTTGTGATGCCTCACTGGTGTTTCCCTGCAGAGCACGTCAGTCATGCGTGCACATGTTTGCCAGGATGCCACCGACGCTCTCTGCCAGCCAGTTATAACTCAACAGAACTGTGACCGGGCCTTGTGATTGGTCTGTACATGGAGGAAGAGATGACAGGCAGCGGAGGCAACCTATGGCATCACGCGAGGTCACCCAAGTAAACGGAGCCTCTTGGTGACAACTAGCTCATGAGTGTTTTGTCGCCTCAGCTGTTGTCTGACAGGCAGCTGCAGGGTAAACCGCGAGAATCTGATTTGGATTTGTTATCTAACCAATCAGTCATCTGTTTGTGTACGTCTTTCTGCATAACCAGACATTTTATTCTGCTTCGTTTCAGGTTCAGATCCTGTTTCCTATCTGACCCTGCTGTGGCCTCAGGTCTGATCTTAGGATTTGATACTTGAAATAAGTAAAAAATAATATTCAGAGCAGCAGGACTAAACATGTTTGAGCTGGCACAACAGGATACAAAAATAACTGCACAGAGGAGGTTTAAAAGCTGTGTAAATGGGAAATATTACCGGAAAAATCTACATCTAAAGCAGGCAGCAGTGAAATCTAAATCTGTCAGTACACCGAGGTGTAACAATCAATAATCCATTTCTTTTAAATCAGTTATGGAGCAACACATTTTTTCCATTATGACGAACAACTCTTCAGACAAATGACTTATAAATCATCGTACAGATGAAGAATGAACTGAAAAGCTACACATTTAACAAGTCATGCAGCTACATATATCACCGTTTTAGAGGATGAAACACGTTTAGCTAGTGGGTGAGTGAATCTCAAAAGACATTTCAATGCAGACTTTACGCGTTGAACTTCAAATGTTGTATAACAACACTAAATAGATGTCAAAAATTTAAAGACACAACTTAAGTGTGTGAATGCAAAATGAAAGGATTGACAAAGGTTGAAGTAGTAATAATATTGTGCTGTAAATATTAATGAATGTTTGTTGAAGTAGCGTCTGGGACAGACACTCACAGAGTAGGCACCAACTCCACCAGCGCCCCAACTCTGACCCCTCTGACACTACCACATCGCCTACATGAATGCCACGCTTCCCCAGAATTTCCTTCTTCCACCGGGGCGTACTGACGTCACGGCGCCCCCTCCCTGACGTTTCACCCACCTTGCAGCCAAACATGAGGGAGATGGTGCTGTTGGTGCATGCCACCTTGCAGTGGCACAGCATGGGAGAGAAACACTCCATCTTCTTCATGCTGGGTGACATCTTGTCGGCGGAGGGGCAGTTTGCCGACAACCGGCTCCGGCGGGAGGAGCGGCGGCTCCTCCCATGCCGCCCAGCTCCCCCGGCTGCACCTCCTCCGCCTCCACCGTCTCCACCTCCACTGCTGCTGCTGCTCCCTGCTCTCACCATCCGCCCTCATTCCTCGCATCGCTCCATCACGGCGGGGAGAAAACGACTCCCAGAGCTCTTCCTTCATTCAAGGAGAACCCCCCTCTGCACTTACTCCTCCTCCTCCTCCTTCGCTCTTCTTCTTCCTCCTCCTCCTGTTAAATTATAGTCCTCTCCCTCCTGACCTCTCCTCAGCAGTTCACCCCGACTCCTCTCTGCCTCGTTTTCTTTCACGTATACCTCCTTCACCAGCTGTGTTGTCTCTCTCTCTACCTCACTCTCTCTGTAGCAACTACCAACACACACTGACACAGTAATGGTGAGAGCTGGGACTAGCAATGTGTAATTGTGTCTGTGTGTGTTTGCGTTGAGCTTTCCTCTGTGGGGGTGTGATCGGTAGCTGTAGGGGGGTAGGGGGTGGGGGTTGATCACATGACTCAGTTGAAACGAGGAGGCTTGAACGAGAGGGTGAGAGATAGAGCAAGAGACGGAGAGAGTTAGTGCATCCTCAGGGAAGGTAAAGGGATGTAGGACAGAGTCAGTGATGTGAACAAGATGAGGAGGAGGAGGAAGAGGAGGAGAAAAGACAGAGTTTGCACTGAAACTTTACTCTAAATTACTGATTTTATTTCTGGAAATATTGTCCATATCAAATAATTGCAAATTAAAGACAAGTCATTTGACTATTATTATTGAAATAGTTGATTAATCCTGACTGCCCCGTGCTGCTCACGGTTAACAGTCACTAAAAAGAGTCCGTTAAAACGACTGGAAGGGCTGACACAGAAAGAGGTGATGAGGAAGCATAGGCACATGGAAATTAAAGCGCGTCGTGAAAGATAGAGGTCAGAGTTCAGAGGATGAAGATAGGGTTGAGGGAGGAGGTTAACAGAATCAACGGCCAATCCTGTAAGAGAATGGAATGGACACAGGCAATGGCAAACTCTAGAAGGGGTCACTGCTCACGACAGGATGTGATACACACGGGACAGAAGATTGATACCAAGGCTTCAATTCCAATGTAATCATCTATAATAATAAATAAAAAAAACACATTCCAGACCCTAAATCTGTAGGATCAAATACAACACGCAAACACTCAATGTCAGCAAAAACTATGGCTTCTATTACAGCATAAAAGAGCACCACTCCAGAGGAAAACCATTTCACAATGTAAGATAACATTTCTCAGGTAATTATGCTTTTATTTTCATTGATTATTGATTCACCAGGGCAGGAGCTCCATTCATTGGACTGTACTTCAGCCTGAACCTGATAACCAGAATTTTGGTAGGACCAAGGCTGGCAAAACTCACTCAAACTTTACACAAAAATGAATGTGGACAATCAGAACAAGCCAGTGGAACTTTCTGTGAACCTATATCTGTCAGGTAGACTAATTCCTATGGTGTACCATCTTCTGACCCACTGAACTTGCACTTTGTGCATGTCCATGTCTATCAGCAAAGGAGGGAAACAAAGAGAAACTTTTATCAGTGGGCGAAAGGAAACACTTTCAATGAGATACATCCGATCAAAGAGTCAATACGGCCACCATGTCTGACCTCTGTGTGTGTGTGTGCGCTTCCAATGGGTGGAGGCATCAGGAAACGCTGGGGTTTCTCCTGAGAACAACCTTTGAAGTCAAGCTGCAGAAAGTTTTCGGTGTTTTATCCTTCCATCCATCTGTCCGTGATTCCCATCCTTTTATCTCCCTCCCTCCCTCTGTCTGGCTTTAATTTGACTGTTTATCAGCACATTCTCATCATACACACACAGAAACACACAGCTACATCCACCCACTGTCTATCTCTCTTACCTCAGCCTGCGTTACTCATTGGGTGAAGAGGAGGAAAGAAAAAATGTGCAAAGGGAGAGAAAGAAAAGGAAATAGAAAGTAAATGAAAAACTACAGAATACAGAATATGTTTGAGACTATTACGGTGTCCTTTCCTTGTAAGGCCAAAGAGAAATTATAGTAAACTGTATGATTTTTGGGACGGGTTTTTTTTATTAAACTAGGTCACTGTCATTGTCTGTTGGAAAATATTGCTAACAAAGCTCCACTAAACAGACAGTGAGAGAGAAGACAGAACATTTACAGTGACAACCACTGACAGGTTCAGATGTGATGGCCTCCTCCTAAATTTACCCTGCAGAGGGTGACCGGTCTGACGCAAGGGACAGTTCAGATCTTTATTCTTCAGGAGAATGAGAAATCAAAACACATAAATTGTTCTATTATGCTGTGAATCGCTGTACTGATATTCCAACCAGTGAATAATTAACATCACTCAGAGGAAACCATCAACTGTCTACTTTCCCTTTAAATCTCAACCTCAATAGGCTTGGACTGCACGGTCAACTGGATTGTTGTGGAAATGCCGCCCCCTGGTGGACTCAAGTCAACATTTCAAGTCTGAACAAGGACGTGATGTCATGTTAAATTAAATATTTTAATATTTTATGTAAGACCAAAAGACTGATTTCTACCCCTGGTTGAACATCATAGACTTTTGTTAATCTATTCAAAAGTGAATATTAAAGAGCAATATTACAGATTGTAACAGAAGAAAAGGGTTATTGTAATAATGTATGTCAGGAGAAAAGTTTCTCTCTTTATTTCTCTGGCAATTGAGACTTTCTGTGCCTTATTTTACTTGGTAAACATAAAAAGGTCCATCAAATTAACCTCAATTTCTTTGAATAACTGAATGGTTTTCTTAAAAGAATACTCAATTACCAGTTCATTTAACAATATTTAAGGAATTGAGACCCCATTTTTGTGTCAAGAACTCATTCTCCTGCTGCTGTTCATTGATCTACCTAAACACATGTAAGCTCTGGATGAAAACAGGCCGAGGCCAGGAGTCTGAATGAGCCCAGTCAGACTGCAGGGCTTTACTTTAAGGGGAAAGTGGCGCATGGAAACTTGTTAGCCGGGCACAGGAAGAGGAAGCCGGCACTTTGTGATCTGCACTGTTTGGGGAAAGTTGTGAAGTCAATCAAAACATCAAGAACTTCCTGTCCCAAAGATGGTGGCCAGCAACACAAAGAGAGCCATTAACTCCGTGGCCACATAAAAATCAGACTGCCAACATGTTTACAAAGAAAAAGGAAACTCTAAGACCTCAAATGACCAACTAACTCCTGTTCAAAGAGATGATCTCTCTTAAAGCGATACTCCAGTTATTTGACTAAATTTCATGATTTCCCAGTCATTTACTGACTCACTGATTCTTTTTTTATGGACATTAGATCATACTGGAAATATTTGGTGTTCATTTGGTCTGTGGGCCTTTATAAGGACTTAACCTTCATATCTAGATGGCTGTGTAAATCAATTCACTTTATGATTCTTGATCACTTTTGATTCAAATCCAGAATATGATCTGGATATCATCTGTGACACTCTGCGACTGCTGTCTGCTCAATAGCCTCCATGGCTCTGGGGTAGTGTGGTATTTACACTTATTCACCACACCATCCTAGACGAGACATAAATGATTTCTCAGAGCCAAAACTGACCAGATGACCTCGACATATGCTTTAAGTTACTCGTGTGCAGGAACACTGACGCATATTATGACTTAACAATGAGGAACAATGCCCCAGAACTTTAGACACACACATATTTAATGCATTATTCAGCATGGCTGAGTGTGCCTGAGTTGCTGGAGATACAACTGCTCAATTTGGAAGGGAGAAAAATCAAACCATTCTCCATCACCACAGACAGAGAGAGAGAGATACAGATAATAAATGATACGAGATGAGTGCAGTGAGCAGAGGAACAGATTCACCTTAGTGCTCCATGACTCTATAAACCAACTCTGTTGTAAAACACACTGCTATAACACAGAACATTACTTTATAACTACAGCAGCGCCGAACAGAGCGAGCGCTTCAGAGGTAAGCATACAAAACTAAAGATACTAAAGGAGATCTAACAGGATCTGAATCAATCTGACTGAAATTAGACTTAATGACGTTTATACCATCAAAGGCTGAATCAATCACAAACCACTATACTGAAAAATCACCGTATGAGTACACAGCTATCCATAATCTCTCCTGTTATTCTGAGGGAGCCGAGATTATTGTTTGTAATACCCTCATTGTCGCTCAATTTTTTTTAACTGATGCAAACTTCTTGACACTGTTATACATTAAATTCCTGTCTCACTGACAACACAGATCAGACAGGTATGTGCTTTTTGGAGTGTGTTGGAAAAAAACACCTTCTCATGCCAACTTAAAGCAAATGAGAAAAAAGAAACTGGGTATGGATCAAAACCCCACTTGAATTTAATCGGTTCTTCAACCTGCCAATCAACTGACTGAGGTTAAAATAAAGTACAGAAGTAAAGCCAGTTAAAAGTCGTACAAATCATATCAGCAGACCTCAGTGGGTCAGGTGCCAAACATAATATGAAAAGGCAACCCCCCCCAGACGGACGGACACACACACGGACACACGCACACAGCAAGTAAAACCTGTTCTTTCATGGAGACTGAGGCTTAATACGACTGTATGATCAAAACTTGAAACACAGAAGTCCCATTACCACTCTGCACCTCCTACGTCCACATCACTCTACAAGAGGAGGTCAGACGAACCAACAGACAGAGAGTAAATTGAACAAACAGCCACCAGCTTCCATCTTCATCTATTTTCCTGTTTTCTGTGTGCCCACGCCTTCCCAGCATCCTCTCTCTCTTCTTCCTTCTGTTCTCCTCATGTCCCTGCACTCAGCTGGCAGTCTGCCCTGCCACCAGCCTGTGTGTGTACATATTTTGTTCATTTGTTGGTACATGTGTCCATGAAAGAATAATGGCTTTTTTAGAGTTTTGTGTCTGCCTTATATTTGTCCATTAGATTAATGTGATCAAAGGCAATAAATGTATATACAGTATATATATATATATATATATATATACACACACACCTTTATGCATGTGTACATCTACGTGATGGCAGGTAAAGAAGACATTCATATAAATTTTGTATCATATTATTACAGGGACGTTGGATGATTGATGATACTGTAGCAGAATGACAGCCAAGTCTTCCACTGATGAAGGATCTCCAAATGCCAAACAACCACCCACAACACACATGCATGCACACATATGCAACACCCTGCCCTGTAGTATCACGTGCCAGCGAACAGTATGTCCAAGGCTCACCGACTTCACATCTTTCTGAATCAAACTGTGATATCTTCTCAGTTAAACTAATTGAATGTGAATACACTGGCGATACTAAATGGATCCACACATGAAAAAGCCTCACACATGAAGCTATCATACATGAAGTTAGGAAGATACTTCATGAGGAAATAGTTAACATATGAGTATATTACTATGACATGTGATGCTTAAACATTTCTACTTTAACAAAGTTAGCAGCTTAGCTGATGTCCCTGTTGTGGACATTCACATACAGGTCGTTGGTAAAAAAAGATTTGACAAAGTGTTAGCATCATTATAGCAAAAACACAATTCTGCTAGGTAATATATAAGACGAGTGTAGCTTAAAAATAACTATATTTTCATATGAAAATGTTAAAGAAATGACAAATGGATCCTTAAGTTCATTTAAATTCCTATGGACCAGGTAAGTAACATCAAATATCTCCAGAATGTTATAACTTAGAAAAAAACAACATCAGCGTCCTAGGTCTGAGGTAATTGTGCTTAAAATGATTAAATTCAGCACAGATCACTGGTGCAAGACTTTAACGAGATCTTTTATGTTGATTTCGATTCATTTTGCTGAGCTGTGTCTTCTTAAAAAGTGTCCTGAATAGACTGTAAATCAGCACCAACAGTCTTTGGGTGATTAAAATCAAGAAACAAGTCACGTTAGCATGTCTGTGGTCTATCCAAATGTCATGTTGTGAATGCATCTCCATCTATTAGAAGTGGGGAACGGAGCGTCTGGGCTGCTCTACTGAGCCTGTTGCCTTTACAACCCGGGTAAGCAACAAGATAATGATGATGATTATGATGAGGATATTTCACTGTGGACCAAAATGTTGTCTGGTTAACCACACTGTGGGGCAATGGGGAAATTATTTAATTTGCTAGCCCATGGCTTTAATGGGCATACTTTGCTGTATTTAGACTGCAACTGGGGCATCAAGTGACTTTATGCTCCTGATGAGCCACATTGTTCATAAGCAGGCATTACGGAGGTGTTTCGCTTCAAACTGTCTGGAGACCACACGCCCACAGAGTAATTTGACCAGCAGAAAGAGGTTTCCACCGCTTTCAGATTCTGAAGCAGGCATTTCCAATGAAGCACAGTGATACAGTGAGTCAGAGGAGGAAGTGAAAATTCAAGAGGGTCTGCGTCTGACAAAATGTATCATTTCCAGTGACACCAATCCTCCAGGCGCACCTGCTTCAGGTCGCCATCGGTCAGGTATAGTGAGGCATAACAGTTGGCAAGCTTTTAATTTCATTCATACACTTGAGGATGTGGCTTGTAATTTTAACACAGCTGATAATTTTTTGGAATGTCATAAAGCACATTTCATCCATCCATCACACACTAAAGGATGGCAACGAAGACTTAATACTTGTAGATTCCTCTTTGTCATCTCTCAACGTTTCACATAAAAAGTGGAAAACAGCAGAAACCTTCACTTTAGGAGGGGTGCGGTGATTGGTTAAGTAATTCTGTGTATTCTGAGGGTTTTTTTCCATACACTATAAGTGTGTGTACAAATAGTACTGAGTTTCGGTATCAGTTCTTCAAGCGGAGCACAGAACCACAAAGCCAGTATGACACCACTCAATGAGCATAGCACACGGTGTCTATCTGCAAATGCACAAACTTTACCATTGTAGTTGCGTAGTGTCTCCAAGCTTTTTTCGGTTCTACATTCAGACGAACCCTTCGGATCATCC
>OMNV01009943.1:0-18226 GCA_900303265.1 Brotula barbata | reverse complement strand
TATATATTTTTTACTAGTGCTCAGCTTCTTTCTCAGACTCTCCAATTTTTGCAGACTCCCCTGTGGATTCAGAGGCCGGCGAGGAGAAGACTGGAAAGACAGAAGAAGTAGAGTCAGAGGTGAGGAGGAGAAAGTCTCTCCTCGCAGCTCTGGAGAATATTGGAAGGAGGGAGGAGGAAGAGGAGGGAGAGGAAGAGTTTCAGCTGCCACAACAACAAGAAGACAGCGGTCTCTCACTTAACAAATGCATCCTGGGTGCTCTCATTCTGCTTGGCATCGGGACCATTTTTTTCTCAGGTAGGCATCGTCACCAAGTGGTTTGGAAGGCAAACATGGGTTGAGTTTGTTTTCCTTTAGTAGCTAAAGTTCAGTTGTTAGTCCAGTTAAAGTGAGTGTCAGGAGAATTGTGACTGTTTGGAGGACTGAGACTGAAGTTTGCTGTACCTGCAGGTGTCTTCATGGACCTTGACGAGGGTAGGTTTTGTGTGCATGCTCATGCATGCAGAAAAACGAATGTTTTTGCACCTGACGCTTGCACTTTAAAAGCACTACACGCTTTTAATTGCGTGTGTGAGACTGAGTGATTTACGCACTTAATGCTTTTAGGCAGTGAAGCTTACTTGCTGTTGTCAAGTGGAAATCTTGTACCGCACCAGGCATTTGACTGTTGCCAATATTTTTTAGCAAAGAGCCCAGTGATTTTACATATTTTGTACTGGGGGAGATAAGATAAAGTTAAGATTGAATAATAGCAAAATTAGAGGTACAAGTTTTTCAATGAACAATGTCTGCATTTTCCTCAAAATTTGAATTTCTATTGAAATGATCTACACACACCCTTTATCTTATTAATTAAACAATACTCAATTTATTAGAAAAGGTCCTTAATTGGTTGAGTGTGTGCCACATGTTCATTTCTGTAAAGCTTTTCTTAAAATTGTTATGCTGAAAATCCTTTTTGTTAAGCTTTTGGTTGTGGTTTTGACAGTGATTGATTCACATGGAAGTAAGTCTTTGCATAATCATTTGCAGAGAATGACTATGGTGTGCAGGAGCAGCTGAAAGATTCAGAGGTGCCTGTAAAACAGGTCAGTGTGACGTCAGTTCATCACTTCTGCATGATGTCTCTGGTCTTGACAGTTCTTCACAGTAGATGCACAGTAAATTTTAGTTTGATATTCTCAGTAGGAGTCCCGTCATCAGCATGGACTGTTATCTACCAGTGTGCTGCATTTAGTCTTAAACATCTCATCAACACAAACAGTCCTCTCGCTTGTCATATACATTGTCTAACAATAATAAATCAGCATATTGAACTCTCCATATATACTAACAGGAATGGCTTAATCCAGAAGTTCCTCCACCTGCAGTAGAAGCTGACAACAAAGAGTTTCTGAATCAGTTAACCAAAGGAAACGAGCAGATTGTTGTGCTGCAAGCCCAACTTCAGGTACGACTGTGTGGCTTCTGCACACTTGCAATGCATGTGTGTGCATACCAGTGTTGCAAAGTGTGTGTTAATCTCACAGGATTCTTTTTTTCTCTCTTTAAAAAAAAAAATCAGGAACACAATGAAGAGCTAAAAGTAGCCTCGGGACAGGCAGCAGAGGGAGCAAAGGAGCGGCTGCGGTGGGAGGAGGTGGAGAAGGAAAACAGTAGGTTGAGGAAAGAGATGGCATCTCTCCCTGTCCTTCAGAAAGAGAACGAGAGGATGAAGAAAGAGCTGGAGTCTCTCCCGGCCCTTCAGAAAGAACTAGAAACACTGAGAGCCACTGTGACTGAATTAAAACACTCCACAGGTACAAAGGGACAATGGGAGGAGGTAGGAAGGCTTAGGTGGTCTTTTACTTCCTCCATGTCCCTAACATGGAGGAAGAAAAAGACTGTTGAGGTTGATGCTGATCATTTTTAGGCAGACAGTCAGGGGAAGATTTCTTCATTTATCCCTCTTCTCGTATTCTCATTATTTTACTCATTTCTCATCATTGTTCCTTCACTGACTGCTTTTGTCTTTCCATCCTCAGCCAATGAAGCAGCTCCCGCACCCGTGAGCCCCACTGCATCGCCCTCCAGTGGTCTGAATGAGGACGGCATGGAGGCTAGGCTAGGAGAAAATACAGAGAGACCGGCCAAGCCAGCATGGGATAAACAGAAGATACACAAGAAGGAAGACTGGAAGAAGGAGAAATACGACATGCGTGAGAAGAAGGAGCGGAAAGAAATGGATACATTTGACAGGAAACAAGGGGAGAAAACGGAGCGCAAAGTAGAATGGAAAGAGAAGGAGTGGAAAAAGGAGAAACAGCAGCAAGGAAGGTATGACAAGGAGAGAGGTAAGGAAGATAAGCAAAGGAAGCACAGTGAAGAGAAGGAAGACTGGAAGAAAGAAAAGGTTAGCAGAGGGGATGAAGGTAAGTCATGGAAGGACAGGGAAGGGAAGAGGGAAAAGAGTGAGAGGAAAGACAGGAAGGAGGACAAAGACTGGAAAAAAGGAAAACACGGGGAATGGAATGAGGGTAAACAGGAAAGAGGCAAGGAGAAGAAAGAGTGGAAGGCCGGAAAAGATAACAGAGAGTCGCACAAGGATGAATGGAAGGGAGAAAAGGAATGGAAGAAAGGGAAAAGTGGTTCCAAGGAAGGTGGTAAAGAATGGAAAGAGAAATCCGATAAACAGGAGTGGAAGGACAAAGGAGACAGAAAAAAATCTAAAGATCATGAGAAAGAATGGAAAGGGAAGGACAACAAGAAAGAGTGGGCAAAGGATGATTGGAAGAGCAAACATGGCAAAGATCACGGTAAGGAATGGAAGGAGAAAGAGCGACAGAAGAAGGAACAAAAGAACAACGGTGACTGGAAAAAGGACAGAGGAAGCTTCAACAAAAACAAACATCACAAGGATCCTCACCATCATGACCACCATGAGGAGCGTCTGTGGCATGGCCCAGCAGACCAGAAGCCCCCTCACACACACCGCAGACCCTCTGTGGGACATCCTGAGTACTGGGTCCAGCAGAAGGAGCGGCTCCAGCACAATCCTACACCACCCAACCAGTGTACCTCATTGGAGGGCTGTGCCTTGGCTGAAGGCCTGCGCCCCGTTTCCTCATCTGAGTTTGACACCATCCTGCAAAGTTATTTGGCAAAGGCAGAGGAGGTGGGATTGGATGCTGACAAGCGAGAGGAGCTCAGCAAGCTAACCACAGAGTTCTTCATAGACGGAATCTTTGTCCATGACCAAATGAGTTTTCGCGATTTTGCCGAAGATGTGAGCGATATTTTGGAAGACATGGTGGAAGGGGATGAAGACGAGGATGTAGAGGATGACGCCATAGAGGAAGAAATGGAGCAGTTTGAAAGAGAGGTCATAGAGAAGTTTTCCGTGCCACAGAAGGAGGAGAGAGGAAAGGGGGAGAGAGTGAAAGAGGAGCGGAGGAAGGAGAGCGGGCGAGGACGTGGCTGATGGGTAAAGAAGATGGAGATCTGTAGTGATGAAAGCAGCAGGAGAGGAGCAGTGATGGATAGGATGGTATTCAAAGGGAACACTCAAAATTTGACCATAGGTGGTGAATGATGTTTTGGTTTCTTACCCCAGTGATTCAAATTAAGGGGCTACTTTACTATTTTGGGTGGTTTTGCATTTCACCTGGACACAGGCATGCCCATCAATACATATAATAACACCTAAAGGTCTGAGACAGACCTGTGAAGCATCATGCACACACACCTGTGGTCTGTCTTTTATTCAGCTCTAGTCTGTTTTATTCAGAACTGAATACATGCAAATGGTGTTGGATAGAGTGAAAATATTTCATCTTTCTCTCTTAACAATGGGAATATTACACCACTTTGAGATGGATGACATTCTGCTTTGCTTCTCACTTAGTCACTCACAGAATAGAATGGTACGTCTGTCGTGCACTGTTCAAGCCTGCACTTTTTGTGTAAACTGTTTATCCTTGACTGTTAAGTGTCCAAAAGATGACCTTAAAATCAATAATAATGATTGGCCGAGTAAAGCCGGGCTGCTGAAAATGTTTAGTAAATGTTCTAAGTTAAATTAGAAAAGAAAATTGAATATTTGTACATATTGCACTAAAACCACGTTAAACTATGCTTTAAGAAACAGTAGAGTATATATTTAATTTATTAAAATTGACAAAATAGATAAAGATTGTCAGGCACATGTCATGTTGATAACTTCAGGCACAGAACTTATGTTGAGCACTCTTATGTCCTTAATTCTTGTTTTAATATGAATGTAACGTTTGTTTATATGGATTACTTTGTTACACGTTGACATGTTGAAAGCCATGTAGGGATTATTTTTCAGGGGGTAACCATAAAGAAGCACACACTGTATTTGGCTCTTTGCAGCATAGATAACTTTGTATGTTTGAATGTTAATATTTGACCTTATTGTTGTTTTAAGAGCAGAATAATAAATTTGTTGTAACACAATGAAGAAGAAACTTGCATTTTGGTTTCTTTATAAATATTTTCTTTGTTTTTAGACGTGCTAGTCAGCATATTTTCCATCTTTTGAGAAAATTAGCTATTTTTGCTAACAGAAAATACAAACTTGATTGATTATACATCGAGCACAGCTTCTCATAAAAGCTTGATCTGAATTTTCATAAAACCAAAAGTAAAAATATATTTAAGTGCAAATCTGTTTGCAACACTGGAAGTAAGTAGAATGACCAGATGTAGAGGGAAAGACACCATCTGATGACGTCTGTACAGAATGTCTGGACGTAAATGCAGATATCAACACTTGAATCAATGCAGACACATCCATCACAACGCAAACAAAAAGATGTACAACTGACCATGAACAATTCGACTGCATATTGAAGATGCTCTTTCATTTTCCCATATTACAACCATTATGTGGAGTACAAACATAATTACCTTGCCTTGCCTCAAACCTGTTTCCTATCCTTAAACCTTCTGTATCCACCACGCAGACTCATTTCCTCCCTAACAGCTGAAAACAGTAGAAATTTCAATTACATATTTCCCTCCAACATTTTTGTGTTAAAGACCTTCATGGTTTAACAATGACAGGATGCATTCTCCACAATGAATGCAAGCTGTTGGCTGCTTTAGTACATTTTACTGTTTACTGGGCAAAGCTGTAGTTCTGTATGTAACAGAGTATTTTTCCATCGTTGTATTACTTACTACCGAAAAGATTTGATTCCCTCGTGGACGCTGATTCTCAGCACAATGATGGTGTGAACCAATTGGACAGTGGTGCAGCTGCTTCAGTGGTAATATCATTTTTACACAGCCTCTGTGGAAAAGGGACCATTTCATGCAGCTCTTAAGATTTTACCACATCCTTAAACCTAACAAGTCCCTGACATTAGAAAAAGTTGTAACCGAGTGGTCAATTGAGGCTTGTGAATTTAGACACACACATCAAGCCAAACACTGAAAGACTGCAGCGCCAAGCAAGAAATTCAAGCATTATGAACCATGAATTGAAAAATGTACCAACACGTCCCACAAGCCTGCAGCTCAGCATTAATCAGGATACACCAAGTAATATTTGTGTCATTCTATTGTACTGCACGTTGTCCTGTGAGTTTTCAATCCTAGTAAGCAGTTCATTTCACATAGGCTGAATGGATCTCTGCTCTATGGTGAATAAGGGAATGATTTGGTGGGAGGAGAACTGCATAAATAACTGTATAGGCTGTATGAATAGTATGAATGTGTGTGTGTGTGTGTGTCCATCCATTTCCTAACCAGCTTAGTCCTGGTTAGGGTCGTGGTGGTGTGTGCGTGTGTGAGATTATCATGTTGTGTCAATAAGAGGCTTGCTGTGTGGATATTTGAAAGATAACGCTATCGTACTTCTTAAAGCTGCATCAGTATACAACACGCTGTACAAATATACATTTCTCGCTATCTTTTTACGCTCTTCAGCATTTTGCTTACATTTCACAGTCATTCATATAGGAATTTACATACAACAACTCTAAATAGAGAAAACATTTAACTCTTTTGCGTACACTGCATAACCCGTCCTAACCACGCTTCCAGAAAGAGGTGATTCACACAATGATCAGTAACTCAGCAAGTTGCACAAAGACAATTTATACACATGATTTGCATCACCTCATGGAAACAGATCAGTAATATATGTAACAGTCTGGCTTAAACTGTTACCGATTGCAGTGAAACAATGGAAACACAGCCTATCAATATGGGAGAATGATTCATCTGTTTAAGGGAAGAGGAAGCCTTGAAAAAGGACAGCGACATTCACAGATTCACAGCTCTTCATCAGAGACACTCAGTCGGTGAGTTCCCATCATTTCACCTACATCAGATTGTAGTTGCTGCTGTTTCTCTTTGCTCTTACATTTGATGATAATTTTAAAAACACTCAATGCACAGGAATCATTCTTACCAATCATTACTTTCAGAAAATTCCATCCCAACTTCCCTCTTGTCTGTATCATGGAGTCTGCCATCAATGTGCTGGTATCCCAGTTCAAGGCCTACGCTGGGAGTGATGCTTCTTGTGACACACTGAGCAGAGATGAGTTTCATAGACTGGTTTCATCACAGCTCCCCAACCTTATCAAGGTAAGAGCAGTTAATGAAGAGCAATATAAATATCTTTGGCTGTATTTTTCTTTTTTTTTCATACATTCATGAGGACCAGACAAAAAGCAGCACATCCTCACTTTGCAGATCTATAATACGTAATATTGACCAATATGTTAATTCACAGATAAATGACTAAAATAAGTAATTGATTATTATGTGTTGTTGATTAAGTTTTCAAGCCATTACACTTAAAGTATGTGTAGTATACAAAAAGTAGAGCATTAAAACATTAAACATTAAAAATATGCACATCATGCAAGTGATATCAACTATACTGTTACTGTCGCTAGTTCACTGAGACTGTGAGGTATTTTTATTTCCCTTATTTTTTTAATCTTTTTCTCTCTTTTAACAAAATTTATATTTGTACTTGTCACTGAGTTCTTGGTGAGAAAATAATAGTGTTCTCTTCCAACCCTGCCTGTGATCTTCGAAGGGAATAAGAAGCTCCAGCGTTAGATTATGTTGTCTATGTGATAAGGTACACTATGTGATGTGTGTAGCTTTGGAGGCCCAGTGAAGATAACTGGCCTGCCTCTTCTTCCAAGTGTGGAAAATTCCATGGAGCAGTGCCCTCATGAACGGTTGAAATAATTGTCTCTGCATTGTCTCTGTCACCACTAGATGGCGACAAAGACATAGAGCCTTCCTGCAAAACCACTTCTGCTGACTGCGCCCAAAATGGTGACCGTGCCCGCGGTGTCAGCTTACATCCACAATATCTAAGTACTGAATCGTTACTGTAAGAGTGAAATTACTGCTGAGATACGCGTTTGTGCTCGTATATTCCTGTTTTCTGCAGAATGCCACAGACCCCGCTGTTGTTGACCAACTCATGAGCTCATTGGACAAGAACAATGACGGACAGCTCACCTTTCTGGAATTCTGGCAGCTGATTGGACAAGTGGCTCAGCAGCACGGCGGATTCAGCCAATAGGATGCGTCGAAGGCCCACGCGGATTACTGACATGTTTGTTTGTCAGTATTGGAACAATGGGAAGCGAGCCAAATCGGAAAACACCCTAAAGTCTCTCGAAGTGTTTTATCTTCATCAGAAATGTTTTGACAGATAAAAACTCCTGCTGAAACAGTTCAAAGAGCGGTCACCGAATAACACACGCGGAGGACTGCAAATTATTATACACAAATGTTTTCTGTCACAATGGGAATGCAATTTGTGTGTGTGTAGGCAGTGTGTTTTTCATTCGTCTGATTCATTGAACACAGGCCCCTCACACAGTGTAAGTGGAATACGCTTTGATGTTTGAAAAAAAAAAAAAAATAACAGTGAAATTTGAGACTCATCCTTCCGTTCTCCTCGTTCCTTTTAATGAAAACGATCTTTCCACTCATTGCACAACTGACTAAAGTTTCAGGGTGTGGCCTAAGTACATCTGCCTGGGAAATTTTGGAACAAACGCAGGCTTTTCTCTCCACTTTGAGAGTAAATGTAATAGATAAAACACCAAAATTCAGCGTGCACATGTCAGATAAAGTACAAATGGGCACGAAAGCGGACAATAAAGACGTCGTTTTCCTGAAAGTTTGCCCTTAAAGTTGCTCCAAAATCTGTGGCTGCACCTCTTTTCACATTCCTTCTCTGTCAGGCACACGCCCTATGACAACGAAAAAAAAAAAAGGAAGAAGTTGGCTGGAGTGAGGACGTTAAATCACGGAAAAGATATGTGCTGCTGCTTCATCTAGACCACGACTCGAGAGGAGGATCCGTCAGAAAGAGGGAAAGTAGCCCAGCTCCTCAAGTCTTTCTGTTTTTCATCCCTGCGCAACAAGTAAGTATCTTTTATTCTGTCGGGGTCTTTTTGCGCACTCTCCCCCCCTCTGTCCGTCTGTGTCTCTTTGGTGAATCTGGACACGTCTCATGACTGTCCACTAGCTCTGTGGCTTCGTGTTCACTCAAAAAACAGACAGTTTAGCTCGTTTCCTTCACTGCGTCATGAATTTTGTATCGTTTTTCGAAGGTCCTCATTGTCTTTGGCCAATTTGGTGACCACAGGTATCGGGTTTTGCTTCTTGGTAATCGAACCCTAAGTCCTTTACACATCCTGAGAAACCGGAGTCATGACTTTACTTATTAATTCGCACCGTGTCACTCCTGCCTCTGGCTGGTCACTCTACAAATTGTCAGGATTAGTCCGGACTAAATGTGAATGTGGAACACGGGCAAGCCCCTGACCTCTCCGTTACGCACGGCGCGGCGCTGGCGAGGTTTCGGCCGTTATCTGGCCGTTATGACGCGATGACTAACTGATCAGATCTGATCATCGTGTACTCTTCGTGTCTTGATGATAATCACTCTGGTGTCACGACCTGGGCTGTGACAGGTAACATGTTGGCGCAGGAAGCCAGGCAGTCACACCTTTGGCAAACAAGGTGAACTCAGATCAGCTGATGAACAGGAATTGAATGGTGACTGACGTAGAATGAATTGAGTTGTGTGTCGTTGTGAGTTTATACAATGCATAAATATGTCGGTGTCTACCTTCAGCTGGGTGGGTGGTGGCCCGGCAAACTGGTCTGCATTTGACTCTCTGACAATACCAGAAAGTCCCAAAAAAAGAAAAGAAAAGAAAAAAACAAGCGCTGTCTGCAACGCATGCATACAAATGACGTCATAGACACAGGTCGACTTGTGTAAGTTCAGCTTTTCACAGGCAGGAGCAGATACACATCAAAAGACTTCCCAGGCCTCCCCCTCGGTGTTATCATCATGTTTATCTGTAAACGTTTGTAATTCTTGCTGACTTGGTTTAGTGTTGTTGTACGAAATGCACACACACACACACACACACACAAACACTCTGCTTTGTTGCTCTTAACTCTGTATAAGGTGTTAGAACACTTATAGTCACGTATAAAATAATGATGAACAACAAGCTGATGACAGATGCTCGCTTGCTTGTGTGTTTGTCAGTGTTTATGTGTGTGTGTGTGTGTGTGCTGGCGCTGTGGGGAAACATGAAACAGAATCCTTGGCTCGGGTGCCTGAGCGTGGGTGTGCTCTGCTCTCACTCACCCTGTAATTAGGTTAATGCAGCCGTCGTAATTGGTGTCAGCCTTCTTTAGGCGTGTGTGTTCGTGCGTGCGTGTGTGTGTCCGTGCACAGTGTGAGCACCGAGGTATGACTCTTGTGTCAGATTTTCACCGTTCTACCGTTACTCCAACATCACTGCAGCATCCATCATCATTACCCCATGATGCCTCCGGATAGTTTCCAGTTGGCAGATGAACGCCACTGTCCGAGGAGTGAAGTGTGTATACCAAGACCACGCGCGTACACGTGTGTTTTCTGGGTGTCCTGCTTTGAGACGTCCAGTAGCGTTTGCATTTTCTGTTCTGCGTCTGTTGAGAAAATGGAAAAAGCTAAAAATACAGAAGAGACTCTTCTGCCTGCAGATACACACACATACACACGCGTACACACTCAGGGCGTGACCCTCTATGTGTCTGTAGGCAAAAACAAAATTCCACTTTCTCGCTATATTCCACATCTAGTGCAGCCATGTCATGTTCCTCAAAGCTTTACTTAAGTGTACTTAACTACTTCACTCCAGAATTAAAGGACTGCTGTTTATAGCACTTTTATTTTCCTTCCCATTCCCATTTCATGCGTCTCTCAACTACATTTTTACTTATTACTGCCCTACATTTTGTTTTTGTTTTAGTCTTAGTCATCTCTTACTTAGCAGATTTGACAGGAAATGGCGCTATTAAAAACCACGAGAAAAAGAGAACTGTGAAGAGGTCTGTATGATAAACACACAAAGACTGGATCATTATTTACACGCTAACACACTGATGTTATTATTTCAATGGACGTGTTTTTCCGATGTGTGTCTACTCGTTCTTTTCACATCAGCTCCAAAGAAATTTAAGCTTTAAGTTCCTAAACTGCAGTGTGAAGTTCCAGATGTCCCCAGCTGTGTGTGAGTCACTACGTGCTGCTGGTCATGTGTCTCATGAGTTCAGTACCCGCGGTCCTAACCTAATGTGAGATCTGATGATGATGTCATGCAATTATTGCGTAATGTTTGGACAGTCAAGAAAGGTGGCATAAAATGTTTACAAGTCGTCTGATTTAGACTTTTCTTCTCGTTCTATTTCCTCTAAGGTGGCGTGACTTATATCCATATTTTGGTGATAAACTTACTATGGGCAATTTCGCTGACTCCAAGGTTTTAGAGGTTTTTATGAACATGCTCATGCGTAAGGCCACACCTCGTTGCAAGAGGAGCAGGAACAACACCTCCAACCTGCCCGTCTGGAAGGGGAGGAGCAGTGTGTGTTTTGGCTCTATGACTGACAGTCCAATGACTGTTTTGCCTTTTGTCTGTACTTGTTTGTCTGTCTTTACATACAGTACATTCAGGAACCAGTTGAAGTTCATCTACTTGTGTATATAGACACACACACACACACACACACACACACACACACACACACATTCAGACCTCAGCTGACCTCTGTGGCTATGTTGCTCAGTTTTTATCGGACCCCGGTATGCAGCGTGTGTGTTGGGAAAGGGTACTGCAGCAGACAGACCGGCAGCAGGTCGTAATCTGAACCCGTGTCCTCCCGCTGGCTTCTGCGGATCAAATGTCGAGCGTCAGAGATCCCAGCTTCCATTGTGTGTTTACCACAGAGAGTCCCCTCCTCTTCATCCTTCCATCAAACCCCTCTGATGCTCTGTTTACCACAGAACGCTCCAGGACTCTCCCTCGCTGCCGTTCCCATTCCTCCTCCTCCGTTCTGGCTTCACCTGTGGATCTCTCATGTCGTGCATGTTTGTGTTGCACCTTTGATTCTAATGCGTTCCTGCTCTTATTGCATTTTTTGTCAGCATCCTGAATATTTGCCATCACATCTGATACTCTAAATAAATCGTGTCATTTTAATACAGGTTAACACAGAATGATTGTATGGATGGAGTTGTGAATCCTGAATGTCATGTATGCCCACATGTATCCACATTTTTCCTGTCGTAAACCAATAAAATGGTTTTTTTTTAGATACACTTGAACCCAATCTAAATTTTCAGTTACATTTCACGGGGACTGACAGTGTATTTCCTCTTTGCCCCTCTCTCTCTGTAGATATGGAGGAGGCCATCAAGACAGTGGTAATGACGTATCTTAAATCTGCCAAGACTAAGGAGAACCTAGGAAGGAGTGACTTCCAGGGTCTGGTGAAGAAACAACTTAGCAACATCATGGCTGTAAGGACCCGCACGAAGCTTCGCTCTTCACCCCCCATCTGCCGTGTCTCACGTATACACGAGATGTACATTTACTGACATGAGCCCATTTGTGTTTTGTTCAGGACACTGACAGCTCTTCCGCAATTAAAGAGATGCAGAAGGGTCTGGATGAGAACAACGACGGGAAGGTCAGCTTCCAGGAATATCTCAGTCTTATTGGCTACCTGGCCAACTCCGTCAGCCAGAGCAAGACCGGCTCGAACGCAGCAGCTTCATAGATGAGTTTTCAGACGGTGCCTTGCATCATGGATCCTGTGGAGTCGCAGCGTGTGGTGGATCAGCAGATTTCCAGTGATTTGTTGTTGTTTTTTTTTTTTAAGCTTTGGAATATATGTACTGATTTCCTAACGTTCCACATATACATTCCTTCACAACAGTACCTGATTATTTTTTAATTGGTGTAATCAGCTAAGCAGGTGTATAACGCTCTCAACTCTGCCTTCATGTCTGTGTCAACATTACCCATCTTGATCTAAACAGTCAGGACACCCTGAACATCTCTGTGCTCGGCTTTGATTTGAAAGAACTATGGAAACGATACTGTATTTTCAAAATAATAAAAGCTTTATGTGAAACCATATTGTGTGTTTTTAGTCACTCATTAGTGTAACATCAATATGTCTCATTTGTGTGTCTAACTGTTGGCATACTCCATTAACTTATACAAAGATGCCCACCGGGAAACCCAGTGCAGGTGTGTGTGGCGTTCATTTCTTCATCGATTCCTACACTCTCTATAGTGACCGGCAGCACTTTCTAAATTTAGTCGCTCCCGACCCTACCATTCAAACCCAGCGGCTTGAGCATCAATTACTGAAACCAGATCCCGACATACTGTATACACTGTATCGCACGCCAACCTTTGGGCATGCAACACTATACATACACATGATGTGAGCACACACACACTACACCAATGCACTCTGACACAATGCACTGCAGAAAAAAAACCCATAAACATGACAAGAGGATGCACTTAGTGTGACAGCCGAGGCAAACGCACATTTGGAAAGTCTTGTATGGTACATTTGCATTAATATTGGATATCCAAGATGTTCTTCTATCATAAGTAGAATCCGCTGGATCAAACCGTCATGTGTACATGGTTACGTGTGTATTTCTGAGCTTCATCCTTGTGAATCGGTGACTTTTCATGGCCTTTGTCTGTCCCTGTACCCATTATAATGTAAAGCGCTACGAGTCGTACTTCAAATACATCTGTACCAGCTTCCATTCTAACGGTTGGACATACATAGATTATGTTTCAGACCTCGATGTGTGTGTGTGTGTGTGTGTGTGTCTGGCCTTACAGTATTTATGTGTATTTTGGAAAGACTTTGTAAAAGGATTTCTCTGCATGGCTGCCAGGTGTGATGACTCCGTTCACCCATGCTGCACTAATCCCACGGATGCGGTATCAGCCATGATACCCCCGGGAGAGCTCCTACCCCGACCCATACCTGCTGCAGGGGTCAGCGTAAATCGCACACGTCTGCGACCACCTCAAGTCATTCGTCTTTGCCTGGCTGTTTATGTTGGCAGGCACTTTTCCAGCCTCTCCTTTGTTTTGACACGGGGTACAAAATGCCTGAACAAAGGGCTGCAGCACAATTTACAGTCACAATGCTGAGCTGTAACACAGTAAGTCATACGTCTTTGTCTCCGCGCCGCGGCTTATTGTGATTAGGAATCTAATCAAGCGTTATTCAGAGGTTCCCTGTATTATACGCGGTCGGTATCTGCTGATGTGAATATGGGGGAACCGCATTTTAAATATTTAAGGGCACTCATTTAAGGCTCGTGGCCGTATTATGTGTGCAGCATATACTTAATGTATTTATGTAGAGTTTATTGTCCATATGTCTTCTCTGACAAACAGGGTGATCTTCCATCCGTCCATTTAAACCGACAGCAGGTGTCTGATGTGTAAACAGAGAAAGAGGAGAGGAGCAGGGGGTGGGGAGAAGAAGAGGAGCAACAGGTGGAAAGATGATGACGAGAGGACGAGAGAAGTGGGACGGGTGGAGTGAGGGGTGTATTTAAGATGCTGCTCTCCTCATGCTCTTCATCACTCGCTGCCGCCCTCTCTCTCTTCACCTGACCAGCAGGCCCGCACTCGTTGTCCACTCAGGTAAGAAGCAAAGGATGAACAGAAAAATGTTTCATGTATGATTATGTTATCTTGGAGGAGAGGACACACAGCATCTAAATTCACACTGCTGGGCATGAGTTTGAATTTCTGATCCTTCATGTCCATGATGAAACGGACATAAGATATGACAGTCAGGTTACAGCCTCTCTTTTCAGTATTGGTGTTGATGCTAGATTGGCACAGAGTAACATCTGTCCCCTGTGTTTTCGGCTATCCGGTACAGCTCAAGTTGCTTCTTTGAATTTCCACTTCCACCAATTTGGCTGTTCACCAGCTTAGAGTTTCACTCTTATCAGCTGGTTGACATGTCCGGCTGCTCGTTATCTCCTGGTATCTCCTGCCTCCCAGAGGTTCTTCAAAAACAAACAGATCGAGCATCAGTTTATTGCCTGCAAATTCCAATCAGGGCGCAGGGAGGAAACACAACCGACGAGTAAACAGTTCAACCAAACTGGGCTTCATGGGGGCAGCGGGGTTTCCGTCTCTGTCAGATAGCTCTGTTTCCATCGGAGAGCTCGCCAGATGGTATCGCAGACACAGAAGTCAGTTTTCAGGATGAAAGGGAATGGTGAGAGAGGCGAGAGAGGCATAACCCGTGTTGATTTGCAGCAGCAGACTTGTCCTCTCTGCATGAGAGGGCAGATTTTCCAGGAAGGTGCTCCAACATGGTTTGTTCCCGTTTCCTCCTCTCACGTACTCCTACTTTGCTCTTGGCAGGATGTCTCTGCCCAACCAAGAGAACGCCTCCACTCTGGAGAATGCCATGCAGCTCATGATCCAGACCTTCCATAAATATTCTGGAAATGAGGGGGACAAATACACACTGAGCAGGGCCGAGCTCAAAGAGATGCTCACCACAGAGCTCGGCAACTACTTGGGGGTAAGGAGGCAACTCATATCTATGGAACATTTATAGATACAAGAAGCAGAATGCACACACGATGACGATGATACACACGTTTCTGCTCACACATAAGATTGCTGTCATTTATGTGTGTGCAACAAATCCAGCCTTTGTTGTTTGTTTCCTTACACGCTCGTTCGTTCTCTGCGGGTGTAGAACGCCCAGGACAAGGAGGCGGTGGATAAGGTCATGGGAGATCTGGATTCCAACAATGACGGGGAAGTAGATTTCACAGAGTTCATCATACTGGTCGGAGCGCTTACTGTGGCCTGTAACGACTTCTTCCTGGAGTACAACGACAAACCACCAAAGAAGAAGTGAAAACATTCAACACAAAGATGTCTCTGTAGCCCTCACAGTCCAGGGAGGAAATACAGCAGTTATGTCAGAGGGGAGGCTGGAGACGCATCAGGAGAGCCCCGCATAGGACAATCCGTCACGGACTTCACATGAATAAACACACAGACACATAGGTCTATTGGTGAATGCTGTGTGTGTATTTGTCTGCAATGTCCCACCAATCCACCATAAATTGAAAAGCTGGAGAGTTGAAGTTGATTTCTTGCTGAATGTGTGAATATCCCTCTCTTGTTCTTTTCCTGCATTTTGTAAATCACTCAAAGCAAAAGTTCCCCCCTGGATAGAATAAATATTTATTAAAACAAAATGACATGATGTTGGTTGTGTTTGATTATAGCGACGCAGAGGAAGAAGAACGCACAACAGCCACTAGGTGGCAGCAGATGGTCCTCAGTTGAATTCACTGCAGGTTAGCAGAGGATGGTGCAAAGGGCAGGAAAGTGATTTATCACAGGGGAACAATGGCTATTATATCACACATAAGGCAGATTTAGCACACGGCTGTGATATTGGTGATGTCTGTCGTCGTGTTGTTGAAAAGTGTCAGCAGGTACCCACATTCCTGTCTTTCCAGTAGAATAATGGACTTTAAGTGACCTTGACTGGGCCGCACACCCATGATTGTTTCAAAGCGCTGCTTCCTAGAGGGAAAGAGCACTGGGTGAGTGTGTAGGTGCGTGTGCTGTAGTGAATATATGGAGAGGAAGTTAACAACAATAATATTAGAAAGCCAGGAAATGTTTCGCTCTTTCATTCTATCCTGTAGAGTAAGAATAATGGGAGGTTTGGGCAATACCCTAATTTACAGAGCATATAGGTGGCACACGCTTCCTGTGTGTGAGTGAGTGTGTGTGTGTGTGTGAGTGTGTAAAAACATGCCACAGACGCACACTTTGATTAATCTGAACCTACAACCTTTATTGGACTGGTTTGGGTGTGCACAGGAGCAGATCTGAGGTCAGGAAAGAGAGGGTAAAAGATGAAGAGCCAATGGGAGAGAGGAAGAGAGAAAAAAAAGAAAGGAAGACTGGAAAGATCAGAGAGAGAGAGGAGGAGCAGACAGAACTTTGTCCTTTTACTGAAGTTTTCACAGGTGTAAGGGATCTGCTGCATCCCCGGGGTCATTCCATCATTCCAAGAGAGAAAGATAGAAAGAGAGAGATGCAGAACCATAAACAAAATCAGCTGACAAATATTATTTCAGAGATTTATGGTGGCTTTCCTATACAGGAACTAACACTAACAGACCTTCATCTCCGTCCACCAGGCTTTAACTGTTCCTTTTCCCTTCCATCTGGATTGTGCTTGCACCGGTTGCTTCAATTTATGCAGATTTGTCTGTCGTTCCCCAGGTAACAGATTTGTCTGTCGTTCCCCAGGTAACAGATTTTTCCTGTGTAAACACGTGAACCCGTGAAGCACTCGTCTGCTATGCCATTTATTTATGAGTATGATATTGATTACTTATGGCCCGATCTGATTGAGAAAATACGATCGATCGGCCACAAAGGAAAACGGCCTTAATAAGTGGATATGAAGGAACTGCAGGTTATCTGATTAGAATAAATGACAAAAGTGGATTTGTTAATGGAAGACCAGATGTAGATCTGAGTATCAGAATAATTAGGACAGAGTGGGCGAGACACACATATGCTCTCCTGAACATCGCATCTCACCAATGTGCATTGGGGTATGGGACACGCATACACACACACGTACACATGCACACGTAATGGTATAAATATGCTTTGAATGTAACGTAGGGGAACGCAGCCCACTGCGGTCATAGCTGTGGAAGTGTGCGCACATATGCTCATTACACACTGTTACACACAGGAGAGGAGAGGAGACAAAGTAAAGAGGAATAGGTGACAAACTGTCTTACGCGGTTATGAAAATCACAGCAATGACAGAAAAAAACGAACATTGGTGCAGTTACATAATACACACAATTAATTTCCACAATAAAACCTCCCTCCTTCCACGGATACAATTTGATTTATATTTGAATATGCCCATTACTGATCTTTGCCCCATCGCCACTGAATATTTGCACGTCACTGCGGAGGTCCTTGCTACATCTCAGCTCAGTTTCTAAGAAGCGAGATCATCTCACCGGCTGCTGCTGTACTTAACCTACGGTTCAGAGCGCTCTAAGCAACAAACTGTCCATGCAAAAGCTACGACGTTTCAAGTTCCACCTAATAATACAACCGTCTTCCCTCTTACATATAAATAGCCTCTTTGCGTTTCAATATAAATCCTTCACACTCGCACTGTTGCTTGTACACATGTTGTGTTAGTGTGCGTGTCACAGGCTGTGTAGTTTATATCACATTCTTCTTTAATCTATAGAATCGCACCCTGCCCTTTAACCTGTCAGCAAAACACCCTTGTATGAGTTAACACAGAGAATTCTTTATAATATATACTCAATGCTATATCGTGGTAATTTGCTATGCTATGCTAAAATATAACTGATCAGATCACTGCTGACGTGGATTTATGACAAATGAAAATAACTCTATAAGAACTTTGATATGGACCGCCCTGCCCGCTCTGATTGGCTCCCATTGACGTCTATGAAGATTGTGATTGGTCAGATCTGCCATAGCTGAAATGTTGTTAAAAGCAGTCAGTGTCATGTGGACAATGTTGAGTGTCAGGGATAAGTTTTCTACAAGGAGTAAATCAGGCCGCTCTTGCTAGGAGGAGGAGAAGGGCACCGGTCCACCGGAGACGGGAGGTGAGTCCATTGAACATCCGGACAAAAAACTGATATGAGAGGATTTCCCTTTTCTTCGTTCAAGAAAAAAAACCAGTTCTTAGCAAAAAACATTACTATAAAGGTAATGGGCGTGATTGCTGTTCAGTTCCAGGTCTGGGTCCAGCTCCAAGGAAACCATAATAC
>OMNV01009942.1:195705-239154 GCA_900303265.1 Brotula barbata | reverse complement strand
TGGTCCGCAGCCACCAGAGAGGAGCCGCGAAGGTCGGACTGATCGGAGAGGGCCGCATCATCGCCGGGGTGGAGAAAGGCATGCAGGGGATGTGCGTCAACGAGCGTAGGACGCTCACCGTGCCACCGCAGCTGGCCTACGGGAACACCGGGGCAGGTAAACCACACACACACACACACACACACACACACACACACCTATCTGGAATATAGTTCTACCTAATCTGATGTCATCAAAGTTTGATATTTGAGATTTCAGGTTGGAATCTGATGGTAAAGTTTGAACTTTGGAGGTCACCAAAGGGCCTTAAACTTAAAAAAAGAACAATTGATTTAATAAAAAATTCCAGGGAAAAGCCCAAAGTTTCCACAGATACCAAAAGTCAAAGGATGCACTGTTGGGAAAATTGTGTAAAATAAAGATTGAGGAACATTAAAAATGCTGTAGTTTAGAATTTAATGGCACAAGTGTCTTTTTGAGTTCACATCATGTTCACAGTTCTCTGATGAGTGTAAAACTATAAGGGACCATAAATACGGGCAGAAAGGGAATGTTCATTTTAGGAACAGGTTAAAAAAAAGTAAGGATCAATATTAAGGATTTAAAACTCATAGAACAAGAAATATTGAGATTTTGCACAGCTTTTTCGTCATGATATTTTCAGTTATTTTGGGGTTACTAATTTGAAAAAGTCAATTAATCCTTTAAATAACCCTGAACTGTTGGCTTAAAAGTGGACCAAGCAGTCATCATAAACTTTTATTTTAAATTCTAATGAATGTTTCCGAAGATACCAAATATATCCTGATGCTTTCTGGAGAAATCTGTTTAAAACGAAAAATAAATAAAAAAATTAAAAATACTACAGTTCTAAAGGGGTCACCTTGGAGGATTTTATGGGTTTTTTTTCCATCATGACTTTTGTAGAAATATATATATTTTTTAAATATAATGTGTGTGATGAATAGTTTACTAATGTGAAAACTCTAATTAAATTCATCCAAAATACTGTAAATATGTAAATAACTGCAAACTGTGCACACAATTACCAATTAATTTAGCAGCATTTAAGGGATTAAAGATATGAAAATGTCCATAATCCCTCTCAAACCTCTGATCTACTTCTCCTGTGTCCATCTGTAAAGTGGTTTTACCAAAACCTCGGTAAACAATAGTGTTAGAGATTCCAAGGCGGCGGATGTCCAAACTTTAACTTTCTGTTTAGTCAAGTCAATCTCTACTTGTCAACTCATCTTTCACCACCGGGGAGGAATCAAATTTAGACCAGTACAACCATCCCAGATTATTTAACTTTCACAGTGAGCCAAACAAGATTTGGCTTGTTTGAATATGTGGCATTATCTGAAATAAGATATTTAAATGTGTGTTCTTCAGAGTCGTGGGTGTGTCAGATTGGCTCAGCGTCTGTTCAGATGATGCTCGTCTGTTATTTGTTGCTGTATTATTTTTGATTTTGCTGGTTGAACCGCTTCACTGTGTAAACAAATCTGCACCATAAGCGTCTTGAGTGAGGCCGGGTAAACACACACACACACACCTGGGCCACCTAGAAGGACTGAGGGTGCCTCAGACTATGAAGCTCAGTGAAAGAATGAAACTGGGACAAAAGTCAAAAGTTTTCTAAATGCAAACAAATGGCAACAAGACAAAGGGACAGGGCTCAGAAATGACACAGTGCTGCTTTAAATGTCAGTCATTAAATAAATGATATAGAATTTATTTCTGCCTGTTTATTTCACGACCACGAACACCCGTATAGGTTTTCACTGATTTTAGTTTACTGGAGCGCTCATGTACAGCTCGTACTCGACTTGGTGTGTTGCTCCAACCAGGACGGGACAATTTAAACGTCTGCGATTCCTTGTGAATTTGGTGGAGCTCGGCCCCCCGTGTAACCTCCTGTGTTTGATTTCAGGCGAAATGATTCCTCCAGACACCACCCTGGTGTTCGAAATTCAGCTGCTGGATGTGTGGAACAAGGCCGACCTGGTTGTCACCAAAACCGTCACCACGCCCAAGGACTGCAAGCGTTCCGTGATGCGCACCGACTTTGTGCGCTACCATTTCAACGGCACCCTTCTGGATGGCACCGTGTTCGACTCCAGGTGAATTGTCGCGTGCAGGATTGTTGACGTTTGAATGTGAAGAGGTTTCCGTTTCATATCTGTCTGCTATTTACAGATTTTTCCTTGAATACATCGTAGTCGTCTGAAACCTGACACAAACCTGAGTGCGAATGACAGCTCTTGTGTGTTTGTACTGTGTTACACAGGTTTGTTGTCTGTTGTGTTTGATTTTGCGCTTGTATGAGCCCAACGTAGCTACAACAGGAAGCAGACCCACAATACCTTAGTGGGTGAGGGGTGGCTGATCAAAGGCATGGACGAGGCCCTGCTGGGCATGTGTGTGGGAGAGATCAGACACATCGTCGTCCCACCTTTTAAAGCCTACGGGGAAAAGGGGTCAGGTAGGTCCCGACTGAAACATGGACACTTTGTGCTGGATTCCTAATTCAACAAGCTTGATCTTTGAAATTGGTGTTTTTTTATGAAATCATACTTGTTTTTTACTTGAACGTGGTAGGATGAGGTTTAATTTCGACCCTCTGCTTCATTATCAGGAGATGAGATTCCCTCCCAGGCCACCCTGGTGTTTGACGTCCTGTTGGTGGACATTCATAACCCAAAGGACAACATCACCATCGAGAACCAGCAGGTGCCCGAGTCGTGCACGCGCAGGTCCGTGGTTGGAGATTATATTCGCTATCATTACAACGGCACCTTCCTGAACGGAGAGACTTTTGACACCAGGTGAGTCAAATATCGATTCATTCCTGCGCGGTTGGTTTCTTGTTCCCGGTGATTTTTCCCATTTTTGGTCTCAAACCTCCTCCTTTCTGCCAACAGCTATCAGAGGAACAGCACGTACAACACCTACATCGGTATGGGGTACGTGATCGCTGGCATGGACCAGGCCCTGCTGGGAATCTGCATCGGGGAGAGGAGGAGGGTCACCGTTCCTCCACAGCTGGCGTACGGAGAACAAGGAGCAGGCAAGTCGCTCTCTCACCTGACAGCTGTAAAAATGGAAAATCTGACTTTTCACTTCCCTCTAATTGAAGTGATGAGGCAGACATTGTAAAAGATTTAAGGATTTTCTGGTAAAGTACAACCCAACACAGCGCTTGGTTTGTAAGTTGGCCGTAGTTGGACTCAGGTCTGTGGGCATTAGGAGGGACTCTTATGGAACCCTGTACTGTTTCCTCAACAGCAACAAGAAAAAGGAGAAGCTATGCAAAATAGCGCAAGCTAAGTAGTATCTTGTGGTTTCTCGGGTGGAACTGTTGCGCTCCAGTGACTTTGTGAGACAGGAGGAAGTCACCTTGTGGTGGTAATCCAAGAACGGCGCACACGCTTCAGGGTCGTAGGGTCATGCCATAGAAACAGACTTTCTGAGGCAATGGTGAACAAATACAATCCAGCTTAATGTATGACTTCATATAGAATTTTAGATTTTACTCCAAACGCCAAATATTACCAACTCCAACTGACAAAACAAAGTCAGTGACCAAGTTTGGATTTTGTGAAATGGCTTTAAATATGAATTCTGTGTGTGCGCTCTGTCCAGGTAACGTCATCCCCCCTTCAGCTGTGCTCATCTTTGACATTCACGTCATCGACTTCCACAACCCCAACGACACCGTGGTCATTCAGGTCACCAACAAACCCGAGGGCTGCAATGAAACCACCGCCGTCAACGACCTGGTCCACTACCACTACAACTGTTCCCTGGTGGACGGCACGTTGCTCTTCTCCTCGTGAGTCACCGAGACGCAGAACGCCGAGTGCTGATGATTTCGGGAATTACATCATCCTAATAAATGCTCCTTGTTTTCAGAAATGACCACAACAACCCTCAGAACGCCGTGCTGGGGGCCGACAAAGTGATCGACGGGTTGGATGAAGGTTTGCAGGGCATGTGTGCGGGAGAGAGGAGGGTGGTGACGGTGCCTCCTCACCTGGGACACGGAGAGAGAGGAGGTGAGAGACGCCCAGTGACTCATAACAACAACAAGAGACTCTACAACACGAACCTCATTAAGACACTTTAATAGTTCACAATGTCGGCTTTTCACCAAAACAGTTTATGATGCATTCTTCAAGGGATAGATCAGAATTTTACACACATTTTCTGCCTTTTGAACTTCGATCCTCTTTCAACTCGTTCCTTGCATTCTTTCATCTCATTCTCACAGCAGATAGATTCCACTGCTGAACGGGATTAATTTGCCTACCGGTTGTTACTAATGAACGTTGGAGTTTCTCCGTTCAGGGAGCTGTAAAGAACAAACGCCTGTTGTAGTTGCAACTAATAATCAATTCGTTAAACTTGAAGACACGCATGAACAATGGGAAGCAGCAGCAGCTTTGTAGATTTACTGGAATATCAATGAATACTTCGGACTAATAATCAATTGTTGAAACCTTCAGTTCTTGATTAACCCTGACAGGCTTTTTAAAATGAAAAGTAAAACCTTTTTTTTTCTTCTCTTCCTTCCTGTCAGCCACCGGTGTGCCAGGCAGTGCCGTGCTGGTCTTTGAGATTGAGATGCTGCGCTTCGAGAGGGGCGTGCCGCCTGGCTACCTGTTCGTGTGGCTGGATGAGAGTCCGGCGAACCTGTTCGAAGCACTGGACATGAACAAGAACCAAGAGGTGCCGCAGGAGGAGGTACGTCGCTGAAAGTGATATTCTACAATGGGGATGATCTTTGGCGGTTGTTATGTCCGAACTAGGTCACCGACATTGTTTCGTAAAATCAACAATGTTTGGCTGAGTGATCTTGGTTCAAGTTGATGTCACAGTAAACCTGCTGACGGCCATTTCTCCCACCGCAGCCCAAACATTTGCTCTGCTAGAAACATGGACAGATTTGAGCCGTGATAATAACGGTGATAATGAATTCCCCGAGCACTGAGCACCGTGTTTTGTACCGGTTATAGTATTGCGTGACGGAAAAAGCAAACCTTATTAACGTTTGAATCTTGTTGACTGTAGAAATTTGCATGTTTTGCACAAAACTGGCATCGACGTATTGCTAAGGAGACGTGTACCTGAAAGAGAAAAGGCCTACGGTCAAGTTTACCACAATTCTTTTCTTCTCTTGAACCTTTACAGTTCGGTGAGTTCATTAAGCTGCAGGTGGCAGAGGGCAAAGGTCGCATAAAGCCTGGAATGACCATGGAGCTGGTCGTTGCCGACATGTTCAAGAACCAGGACCGAAATGAAGACGGAGTCATCACGGCCAGCGAACTCAAACTGAAGGTAGATGAGGACCGAGAGAGGGCACAGCACGATGAACTGTGATCACAACAAACACCTGCATTCTGCCTCAGGGAAAGACACAAACACCTTCAAAACAGAGACTTTTCCCACAGAGTATTATGGTTTAATGTTTTTGTTCACACATTGAACTATCTTTTGAAAGATTAACAATGGAAATAATATTTTGTGTAGTTCTGCGTGTGTGATTGACTGTGTTTGATAGTGGTGTTTCAGAACGTTTGTATTTTCTATAATTGACCGACCAAACAACCACATTTACATTTGTCCCTGAACGTACATTAATTAAAATATTTGAACAAGAAAACTTTGTTTTTAACTTTTAGGGATTGTGACTGTAGGTTTGACAAAAGATCATTATACCATTGGTACAACCAATATCTTAAAGATAGGCATCTGTATTAGGTGATCAGAGACACATTTTTAGGGCGACATGACGGATGTTAACGCCTGCTGTAAATGTGAGCAGAATGCGTTGCAATTGTAACGCATACAAAGTTAGTTAAATTTCAGACTCTTTGCCAAAGAGTATCCAAAAGTGTTAGCGATTTCAGAGTTGGGAAACGTCGCTTGCTAGGTTGACCGGTGCTTTGTGTCAGTGTGCAGACACCGAAGCAGCCGAGGCCAAATGTTGGGAGATCTGCTGACGTGGTTGGGGCTGCCGTGATGACTGTGCCGGGTTTAAATCCCCTCCTGCACAGTAAACGGCCCTCCCTGGCTAACAGGTTTCATCCACGTTAGAGTTTCCGAACCAGCTTTTGTTAAACCTGCCCTTTTCCATGGTGGAACCCTGCTAGCTACGTTAGCTACCTGAAACCAGTGCATCCCTTCAAACGCAACTAACTGCTGTTGTTTACGGTCTGTGTGACGTAAAAACACAAAACCGGACAGATTTCACAGTACAGTATAAAATAATAAAAAATTTGGATGTTGAGTTGAGCAGTTAAGACTTTAATACTACATAAGGCTTTATGAATTTAAGACTTTTTAAGGATCTGTAGAAACCCTGATAGAGCAGGGCCACATTCCTGAGATAAAATCTGCCCACAAGCCTCAACTTATTCTCATTCATAATTATCGATGTGGAATTTGCAGCTTGCTGTAATGTACACAGAGACAGCAGATGCCACAAAGTTATTTGTTGTTTTAAATTGCTGAGTTTTAAATGCTTTTGCTGCTCACTGAGATCTGATCACGATGCTGTAGCGTACAGATAACAATGCATAAATATGTCCTGTCAGACGACATGCGGATACAGAGATCGTGTTTTCAATTCACAGCAGTTGGTACTACACTACGCTACATTATAAGTAGAAAATATAAGAATAACCGCTGAAGAAAATAAAGCATCCTTCACTGACTAAGGTTATTTTAGCACCCATTTTGAAGTGAGAAGCCAGAGAGAGAACGTACTGGGGTCATGATGTGTTGCTACTCTGTGCCTTGCATCTCAAGATTTTTCGCTTTATGTAAGATTTAAAATTTCAAACTTTTGCAAAGGGACCAAATGAGGAGAACAGCACCACAGAATAATGCCACGTCCATGTGTGATCGCCTTTAAGAAGTTTGTCAACTTTTGTAATAATTTTCTACTTTGTCTTTGTATTGGTTGATATCTTTGAGAAAATACTGAATGCTGGTCTTTGAAAACCAATGATGCTGACCTAGACCGCACTTCACCTTTCACCATCTATCCACTAATAAGCACCTTACAGTCTTAAGACTGCATAACATGTAGCAAACACAGATAAATAAAACTGTTTTCCAAAGATATAGTCCACTGTTTGTCCAAGTCCATTTGAAATTTCGTTGATTTGATATCTACAAGGAATTGATTATATTTCAGATATTGGAGAGAAGAGTTATCAATAATGCACCATTGGACTGGGAAAATTCACTTTGCTTTTACATTTCAAATGGAATCTTTAAACATGTGAACTACAACTTTAGGCATCAGAACAGTACTTGAATTGACATCGGCTCAGTGTTAAGTCATTATCTGCTCACTGAGGGCAGGAGGATTTAGAGGAGATTGTGTCCATTGCATTAATCAAACTCATTCTGTAGTGTTTCTATTCTGTAGTTTCGACCAATCTGGTATCTTGAAGAGTGATAGCACCATACCAGGTTTGTAACAACTAAACTCCCGTGTGATCAAGTACGTAAAACATAAATGTACATGGCCAAATGTACAGTACTCAGGGCACTGGAGACTATGCAGCTTTAGAGAGGTTATAAACTAACTTCATATATAAAAGTAATTTAAAAAGTGATAACTTAAGATGTTAAAAGATTAGGACCATGCATGTTTAAACTGGACTTCTCTTGATTAAGGCAGTACATCTTTTTACCCTAAAAGTTAAAGTTAAAAGTAAAGTAGAGTTTAGTGTGCATATAAACGTACTGACAATGTTTACAAAGCCAGCTGCCTTTGAAATCAAATCAGCGATGATCTTTGTTTCAAAGATTGAGAACGTACTGTAAATCCTCCTTTTCCTCAGCTGGCCTGACATTTTTTTTCTTAAATAATATAACAAGTAAAAATTGCACTAAACTGCCATGCATAGATGACTTAACTTAATGCCATGATCTCCGGTTGAGGTAACTAGTGGTTGCGGCTGTGATTATGCAGCGACATGCAATGTGGCAAATGGAGTCGAAGTTCAAAGTTCCTTCATCCGTGCACCTTTGAGCTGATGTCCCATTTCTTACTGTGCGTCTTACTTGTCTCCCGATGAGGTAATGTGGCTGAGGATGGCGTTTGGGACATCCATCGTCTCGTCCTTCACCAGCACAATGTCAAAAGAGTTGACGAACGACTCTTTCCTCTCTTCCACCTGAGAGACAAAGTAAACAGACATTGTTATAACAGGACTGTTGATAAAGAGTAGTTCCATTGAAACATCATACATCTATGCTGTAATCTGTACTCTGACCTGGTCATTAAGGAAGCCGATTGTCAGGATGTTCTGGGCCTGGGATACTCCATCAGCCATGGTCAGGTCTCCCAAAGAGTCCCCCAGCAGCAGCACATTGGGCCGACCCTGCAGCTCCCTGAGCTGGGCTGCATGTGTCAGAGCCCCTTCCCGCTTGTTGAAGATGTGGATAAGTTGGCCTTTGAAGGCTCGGAGCACCCCCTGAAAATCAACAACATATTTTTAGTTAGGCTTTGTGACACGTCCCGTAGAAAGGATTACAGCAAATCATTTAGAACTTTAATAGACTTAGCACTAAGTATGAACTGAAACATGATGCCTACGAAAGAATCCTTTTCATCTGTGGCCTGAGATTCACACCACACAAACTGCAATTAAGATCCCATTAAATCATCCTTCACGATGATGCAAAATTTTAAAGTACATGGTCATTTTTGTGTTTTTTTTTTCTGCATTAAAAATGGAGAAAAGCAATATAAATGTATACATAGTAGAACATAGTGTTTAGAACTCACAGTGTCATCAAAGTCCATGTAGTTAGAGATGATACGGATGTTGGGATGGAAAACGAGGTTCTGGCGAATCACCTCCTCCAGGATGTCTCCAACACCGGCCGACAAGATCAACAGAGGGACCTGGTGCTCTGCCAGGTGATCGAAGAATCCTTTGTAGCCACTTCTGTAGGCTCATATCAATCATGAGATACAAAACAATGTCCAAATTTAGCAATAATCCCTGGATAGTTCACTTTAGTAACATGAAGACTAAAGAAATCATGTGCAGAAAAACTTCCAACAAACCGATTAAAGTGTATAAGAATGTCATTATTCTAAACAATCGATGTAGATTCTATCTATAATGATTTGTCTAATATTGTAACTTTGTGGATGTAACATTAAATAACATATCTAATGTCTTTAGGTGATTAGAGAGTGATTGCAGACTACACACAAAAACTGCACGGTGCCTCTAATTTTTGGGGAACATTCTTGGTACTGAGGGAAACACTGGTTCTAAACTGTGTCTATTCCTTAAGGGGACAATCACACAGGAAAATGTTAATAATAAATGATAAGTATTACAACTGTGGGTGTTATTGTCTTATTATTTTTCCGTGCTGGTGTAAGTTAATATGTAATCTAAGATGTGTTTACCTGAGCATCACGCTGGACTCCCTGACGGCCTGGGCCAGCATGTCCTTTCTGATCCTCTGCTCAATCAGCAGCTCATGGACCTTAGTCCACCTGTAGATGGCAGTATAAGACTACTTTAAAGTCTTAAGCAGGCTTTGCTTCAACCCTATCTGGTTCATCTCCGAAATTCAAATACTGAAAAAAACAAAAACAATCCCTTACTGAGCTATTTGAGCAATTGCAAATAGATGAGCGGTCATTAGTAAATTAAACAGTTATTAAGGTTCTAAATAGTTCTATTGATAAAGCCCTGGAGTCATTAAATTCCCTGACAAAAAAAAAAAAAAAGAGCCTGGATTACTTAAACAGGTCGATGTATTTCTTACCACTCCACCATGAGAGGCAGCTTCTCCTGATTAGTCCGGCCAGCATCAATCTCTATAGGATAGTAGGTGTTGAACAGCTCGCTTATCTGCAACGGAGCATAATAAAAACCTTAAATGTTAAAGGAATTCTTTATATATAAGGTAACTCAACCATACAAGTCAGGTTTATTTGTATAACCTAATATCACATTCATTGCCTCAAATGCATCAACAACAACAACAACTGAGAAAGATATTTTATATTTTAACTGTTAAGCTGTAATAGCATCCTATTTGTACACACAACTGGTGGTGTAAACAGGCAGAGGGGAGAGGATAGTCTGAAGTGTAATTTGTAGATAGGTGTGCGTGCATAATTACACGCTGGATACATTCATTCTGTAAACTATTAAAGCACCACGTGTACCTTTTTAGCACAGTCCTCATTAACCAACAACCGGTTATCCAGGATGTCTGGAGTAAAGAGAAAGGCAGCACACGCTCATACAAAAACAGTGTGGCATTATGGGAAACAAGGAGAGTGTGCACAATAGTAAATTAGTTATGCATTTCTCAAGACTATTTTTTCCACAGAACGACTACTTTAACTCTTTGACAATCACCCAAGAGTCAGAGATCTGTGTGCTTACTATGGGTGGTGGGCACTCTGTTGCCATTGTGTGAAAATCTGGTCAAGGTCATGTCAAAGTCAGATATCACCTGAGAAAAGATGCAGAAAACACAAAATAGTATTGAATCGCCAAATACATCTGGTACAGTAACGCCAACAGCACATTCTCTTTGATTGAACCCTCAAGGAATGGGGTTTACTGATGCAGTTTTTAAGACTTCTTGGCTACAAGTTACAAGTTCACAGTGACTGGACAGTGTTACAGTTGATGTTTTGTTAAAGAAGCAGGAGTCAAATTTGTTGTAACATTGCCCAAGAATGTTGGCTGGTAAACTGCAGTAATTATTACAAATAAAACAATAATGCTGAAAAGCAGGAGCATTTTGGAGTAACAGGCATTTTTTTTAATCAATAAAACAACGCCTACACTACCTCCGATCATAATTGGTTATCTCAACAACCACATCCAGAAAACACTTAATGTTCTGGCACAAAATCCAGTATTCAGATTATAACAGATGCAGATTCCAGGAAATTCTTCTTAACTGCCCAAATGAAAAGAACCTAAAAACACTTAAGAGGCCAAATGAACTTATCCAAACATGCCTGATGTTAATGTAAATTCCACTCAACCCCCTCACCTGCAGGTGGCCAGCACCTGCTCGCTGTATTGCCTGAATGGTCTCCTCCACTTTGCTGCGCTCCCTCATCAACACTGAGCACTTCATAAGCTCTGGGATCTGAAGTGAAGACAGAAGATAATGTGCAAAAAACAGGGTAGCTGAGCAGACTGAAGAGGCTCCTGATTGAGTCTCTTTAAATGAACTACCTTGAACTAAAAACATTTACATGAACTAGATGGCTTATCAATAAACAAGTCAAGCAAATAAACTGAATAAATCTAAAAATTTTATTCAATAAAATTTATCAAATTAGCACAAACAGTTGTCTTGGGTGAGCATTTGATTCACAGTGTTCTCCTCTAATGCAATTTAATATGAAATGAGGATCCTCTTGATAAATGAACAAATGCTAGGTTTACAGAGTATCATTTTAGGTCAGCATCAGATCATCTCCTGTATATCATCATAATATCTTTTTAAATTTTGTGCAAACTTAGTTCTTGAACATGATACTCCTTACATTTTGTCAACTGATTAGCTGAGGTTGAAGAGGGTTTTGGATAATATCAGTTATATTCTTTGCATGTTCATGCATTCCGGCAACATATATACTAATTAAGACAATTTTCATTTAATTTTTCATCGAAAGGCTTTAAAGTAAATATACAGGGCCCAACGACTGTCTGTGTTGAGCAGAATAACATGGGAAATTAATGTAGTTCCACCGTGCAATGCACCAATGGCTTTCTCAAATAATTTACATCTAGAAAGGTTGATATAAATGTGCATTACTGCATAAAAATAAGTGCAAGCGAAGCAGGCACTGCTGCACCATAACCACAGTGCATATTTAAATATTACTGACTGGACGACAGCACAGAGGCTAATATCAACAGATAAACAAATATCTGACAAAAACTTCAACAATAAAAAGAAAAAAGAGCAATGTGCTGTGCAACTCATTGATGATATTAATGTGTGGATCCTCACCTCAGTCTTGGTCAGCTGGTGCCAGATTGCCATGGCAGTCCGCACTGGCATGTAGATCCAAGGCATCTGGTAGATTTGTATGAAAAACCACAGGAAAACATCACATGCAATCATAAAGGACAAGAAAAATATCCTCACATTTTCTCATAGACGAAATGCCAAAAAATGTCTTCCATTATCAAAATCTTCACGTTTTGGCTTCGTGGCATAACATAAAACAGTGCTCATTTACGGTACAGTGGCGGTCCAGATTGTGATTTCTTACGTCATTAATCATTAAGATGCCTTATACCGAGTAAATATTTTTACAGCAGAAAATAAACAGGTGAAAACCGCTCGGTAATCAATGGAAGCCGGAGCTAACGGGCACTAAAATCGAAAAAAATATAATAGCGTATGGCTCTGAGTCTGGTACAATATTATAATACTACCACTTTACACAGGCATTAAAAAGATAACCGTTAAATCTTTCCCGGCCATCGCGACCGCTGTGATTACATAACAGACGACAGCTGTGTTAAACTTACCATTTTCGCGCGACAGGAAGTAGCTTATATTTACGTTAACTTTCAAACCATGTGCAGTTTAAAAGCTTGCCTGTTGAACATGTTGTGTTATATTTCAACGTACATGTAATTAATAATGGATATGTATTTTAAATGTAGTATTTGCAGGAGACTTTAGTGGTTATGTTTACGGTCTGTGGCTGTAGCAACTAAAGTCGGCCCCGGTTTAAACCTACCAAACACAAAGGTTCCGGAGTGTGTTCGTTCCTACTACATTAAAGGCAGCCGGTTCATAAAATTATCAGTTTGGTCCGTAAAATTTATAAATTATTCTACAGACAGTACATCTGATTCCATAAATACTGATGGACGGCTCAATATGTTATCTAGCTCATATCTGTTTTCTTCAATTTTACGAGGCAAAAAGATCAGGAATGTGAACAACTCACCTCAGAGATGATAGTCTGGATCCTAAGATAAAAAAAATAAATTGTTAGTACAGCATGCAGAACATTGTTGGTTGTTAAAGTGAATTGAGTGGACTGCATTTACTTTAAAATGACATCAAACATACTTCACCAAAATAACCTTTATTGCAAATGCCTGCATACATGCAGCTACACAAGTGCAATGACACAAAGTCACATAGTACACCTGGAAGATGTGGTACTGACAAATACCATATCAAACATCAACTGTCATCTAAGACAAATCCAACACGTGTGGTATCAACGCGATGAATACGTACATTTTGCATTAATCTGCTGGTTTTGTGCATACTTCACTTTTCATGAGGGAATTTACTTCAAACTATGTCAATGGTTTATTCATTTATCTATAAATACTGCTGTTATTGGAAAAGCATTAAGCCCATATCACCAAATATGATCATCCAGCTTCAATCAAGTGTGACAAATCCGGCCAATTCAACTGTTCAAACAATGGAAAGTTGGAACTTTCAGAAGCAGAAAACACAAATATGCCAGTCTCAATGCTTGTTTTGTGTTTAAATCCTACAGTGCATTGCTTAGAAGTAAATTTATGCTTGTAGCTCAGACAGAAAAAATACAGTTGGTATGAGCATTGAACCTGGGAAATGTAAGAAAGTGACACAACCGGTAAAAATACAAACATTGGAATGGAAAAAAGTTCTGTGCAATTTGTAACAACATCTGCTCATATTTAAGTGCAAACCATGTATAAAGCATATGTGATATGCAGAAAAAAAATCATTGGTCCCCATTCAAATGATTTTCTCTAATTCTCTTATGATTGTCCCTTTCAAGTAAACAAACACGGTCATTAGGACCCTTGAATCATAGCTATAGTGCAAAAAGAAGGCGGAAATTGGAGGTAGAAAAGAAATTAGATGGAAGTTAAGAAAAGCAGTACATCAACAATTAAAGCTCATGTTTGCATCATCTTCAAAAGACCACAGTGGTAATCTGTCATTTTATTCTAACACACGCTACAATAAATGTTTATTTTGGATGCATTAGATCAACACAACTGATCTTTCAGTCTCACTGTTTTTCCTGTTCACCAATCTTCACCAGAAAAACGAAATTCAGTTAAAACTGTTAAGTTTTTGTCCCAAAAAGACACTTATTAACCATAGTACAAGTCAAGAACATGAAGTAAGGTTAGCTCAAAATATGCTTCCAACAATGGAAAATCACAAAAATTGAGAAAACAAATGAGGACGTGTCAAATGCTCCTCTATTTTCTCCTGCTGTTCAACCTTTTTGGGTTTGGCTCTGCAAACCAATTTGGAATTTTCTTGTTCCTAACCTGTACCACAGCTCAGATCAGGTTAAGTTATTGACTCCGAGTACAACTCAACCTAAAGCATACAATAAGGGCAAAGCTAAGTACTGAAGGTATAATGGCTTTAAATATTTCATTTATTAACACAATGTGAGTAAGGCATGAGCTAATTATGTAAGGCCAAAATGATTATACAAGACTGGTTATGATTTAATACACTTTTTTAGTCTAAATATTTTCTCCTTCTTCTGCATCTCCCTTTGCAGCAAATCAAATAAATCCATCTTTGGATCCCAACACATCATTTGTGAATAGATAAAGTGCCAGCTAGAAAGTCAGATACATGCAAACAGCTTTCCTCTAAATGATGAAAATCAACTCAGCATTCAATCTGAGACTGCAGCTGTCGGCGTAGTGTGAGGGTGCGTCGCTGGAGTTGCTGCATTTGTTGCATGCGGTCTCTCTGGCGGGCAAGGTTCTGGGGCACGGGGTAGCGCTGGCAGCCATACAAATATTGATACGGGATGCGAACATGACAGGCAGTGGCTCGACAGCGTGGTTGGGGCATGGGCGGCAGCAGCATCCAGCGTTTTCTCTCAGCACAGTAACGGTAAGCCTCCTTGCTGTACTGCTTGTCCATGTCGTTGCTGTTCCTCCAGCCCCCAATTATGAACACGTCTTCACCCATGTAGCAAACGGCTGCACCTTCGTAGCTGGTGACCTCTGGAGGGAGGCTGTCAAGGATCTCGTCAGAAATCGGGCTGCTTATTTTCTGTTGAGCGGCCTCGCCTGTTATCTTGTAGCTCTTGGGGCAACAGGAAGCTGTGTGGTAGAAGTTGGTGGATGCCACAGCCATCTGAAAGGTACAGTAGTTATCCATAAGTGGTAAAGAGTCCACTTCCTGCCACTTGCAGCCCTCTGTGTCATAACACATGGTTACAGTACTTAGCCCATCATCATTGTCTGTGTCAACTGGGGTCCTGGCCATTACGTACACATAGCAGTCCTCCACGCTCACCGTTTTCACATCTCTCAGGATCTTTGGTGCTGGCTCTAGGTTGTGCCATTTATCCTGCTCGGGTTCATAGACGGTGACGTCCTTGAAGCCTGGACTGAAATTGCCATGGCCTCCAATACCATATAGAATGTCTTTGATACATGTGAGGCCGAACGAGTGCTTGCGGCAGGTCAGGCTGCTGACCTGTTCCCAAGTGTTCAGGTTGGGGTTATAGCGCTCTACAGTTTTGGCAAAGCCTGGTTCCATGGACCCTGCCACGTAAACATGGCTGTCAGTGACTGCAATGGCGTGTCCATCAAGGTGGTTGTGAATGTGTGGCAGGTTGACCCAGCGGTCCTCATGAACAAAATATCCAACACACTCACTCAAATAGTCACCACCTTCTGACACGCCACCAACTACCATGATCACATCCATGTTCTGGCCAAAGCGTGGCTGTAATGTATCCATGTAGGACGGACAGACGTCTAAGCCAGCTGATCTCAAGTTTTCAAAGCCAACTGCATGCACCTCAAGGGTATCGCACACGAGCTGGCGACAAGGCGCACTGTTGGACACTAATGGCTCCTTTCGCACCACTCGTATCAGGTAAGAAGGAGTAATTTGAGGGAGCCGTAAAAGTCGGAACAGCTCCTCAAAGTGTTTCTCTCGCACTTCTAAGTCGTATTGTACCCATTTTACTATGGTCTGAAACAGCTCCTCCTCAGATTCCACAGTGATTTCTGAGTCTGAAAACCAGTTACGCACCAAGTGAAAAGGCATCGTGTAAAATTCCTCATCACAGATAACTTTATGGAAGTTCCTTCGAATCATCTCTGCAGCCGTCTGGGCCAGCTGGTTCAGGGTGAACATATGAGCCAGGCTGTGCACTGCTACACAGTTGGCCAGGCTGAGCTTATTCTTTAGAAACTCTCCACAGAAGGTCTTCAAGTGCTCCAACAGGAACCTGGGAGAGATAAACGTGTCAGAATTAAAGTAAGAAAAATCAAAGCAAAATTGGATAAACAAAATTGAATTCAACCATAAACTGCAGCAGCTAGTTTAGATGATGAAAAATTAATACAGCAAACGCATGAATGAGTCTGTATTTCTTTGAACGCATAGTTAATCTACTATAATGAAGATAACATAACATTTTGCAAAGAGAGCAGACTTAGACTTCATTCAGTATGTGGTTGGACACCACAGCTTTTCAGTTCAAGCCTTGAAGATACACTATTATCAACGACACGGGGAGGTGCGGCACATTTGACCACAAAAACCTGCAGAGCAACTAGACCTAGCTATGACTATGACTATGACAACAAATGACTGGAGGTTTTCTTATCCGGGTCACGTCCATTCTTACCTGTCAGCAAGCTCCAGAACCTCGTGCACGTTGGCAGTAGTCACCCTGATTTCGCCGGTGTAGATGAACTGTATGACGCTTTCCACCGTTTCTGGCTCCGGACCCGTCACCGAGCTCCATTCCTTCATTTCCACCACCCCCGACCGCGATTCTGAAAACTCGCCACCCAGCAGCGGTGTAAAGTAGGCCGTGGCTGCCGATAAAACTGACCGGTGTGCGGATAAGTTTTGAGTCCGATCACCAGATTTGAAGACCAGAGTCACGTCGCAAAACAGCCCCGCCTTCCTCTGCTCGTTCTGCCGCCGGGAGAGCTCGGAGCAGTGGGCCGAGCAGGTGAACTCCTCGGCCTCCTCAGGTTCTCCGTCACCTGTTAGCACTGCCTGCGCGCTGCTGCTGCTCCTGCTGCTGCTGCTGCTGCTGCAGTCCTCCGGGCCCGGGGCTGCTGTGGCCATACCGGCAGGCGTTGCTGTCAGAGTCAAATGAATTCTGTGCACTAAGTTTGGAAAAAAGTCATGGGTACTTAAAACACACGAAAATAAACACTGAAACACTGACATGCAGGCGTGACGTCTCCTCACACAACACGGAAGTTACTGGAGGGAGTGACGTTGTTCTGCGCGCGCGCAGAGCAACGCTAAGGCGCAGCGGTGACGTTCCCGTTTGAAGCGGATCATTTGTTTTGAGATTTTTGTTGTTTATATTTTCTCTTACTCTATTATTCGTCATACGGAAATTTCAAAATATATTTGACATTTTTATTTGTTATATGACACAAAAGCAAAGGTTTCATTGCATTTCCTTTGGATTGACCGAAAAAAAAAATCACAGAGTGGCAATGCACCAATAAACCTGGTAGGAATAGCAGCAGTAACTAAGAACTGTATGTTCTTTATTGGATATGTGATATATACAACATGTACCAGAGAATGTAACTCCACAAGTCCAGTAGGTGACGGCATTGGACCAATAAACGGAATAGCCAACCACTAAATAAAATAAAAATAAATAAATAGTTCGTACAGTTTTGTGTTTTTTGAGTACTGTCCATGTATTCAATAAGTTCATTTTTAAAACTCCATATTATTCCTGAATTTACATTTGTATAGTATTTTTCGAGTAAATGATAGGTTTATAACAAAACATTTGTCACGTTCTTTTGTAAGGTTAAACATATTAAAAACATATTTGAAGCAAATGAGTCTGAATAAATACCAGTAGGTCTTGACCAGAATTCAGCGGTAGAAGATGCTTTACCTTTTCAGTTGTATTCTTAAAAACTGAGCGATCAAAGTTGATGCCTCTGTCAACTGATACAAATCGGTCCATTAATTTAAATGTAATAGTGCACTTTGTTTGTGATAAGAAAAATGAGAGAGCACACGTTTCACCGGGACATTGTCCACTGTACATTTCCAATAAGGGATTGCACAAGGAACCAACAATTATATTGAATAAAGCTGTAATCTTTCTACTGGCGCGTTATTTTTCAGTGACGTAGGTATAAATATTCATGAGTTCGGGTACCTGTTGCTGATGTTGCGTCAAATATTGGATTAGGTCAGTTTTTGCAGGTTAGCCGAGGGCATAAACATGAATATTCATGTTTCAACGCAACTTTAACATGACGTAATATTAGCATACGGTGAGGACCGTGCCAAACGTCACTGCACAGAAAGACGGCGTGAGAGGACTGAGAAAATGTTTAAAAACACGTTTCAGAGCGGATTCCTCTCTATCCTGTACAGCATTGGGAGCAAACCTCTTCATATATGGGACAAAAAGGCAAGAAGGCACACAAACTGAGCCACCAAACGTCCTTAGCTAGTCATGCTAATGCGATTATAGCCCCCAATGTAAACATTGTCGGCATCACTGTTGCCCACCAGTGACGCATTCGACGCAACTCGACAGCACAGCTCATCTGATACAAATTGTTGGTCGTTGAATGAATTCCAATTTAAGACAAACAGCCGTATTTCTACTTATTATTTGGATTATAATTACAAATAAAAATAATTATTACGGTCTAGAAATGATAAAAGCTCAAGTCGTTTTTACGCTGCGCACTCGAAATGCGCAGGAGATGAAGAATGCTGAATTGAAATTGAAATGGCGGTGGCCTGTTCAATCGTTGTTCACTGGTCTAATTGTACTTTGACAAGCAAACACACCGGTAAACGAGGTTATCAATAATTGAGCAGAAAAGACTAAAATATTAAATAATTTCAAGAGAAGTTATGAGAAAAAAAAGTCTTAAAATGTTTTTATTTCCCATAGAACTCTGTATTGTAGATGTGTTGGATATAATTTTATTAAAAAAATTCATATATGTTTGGTATATTTTGATATATTTCGAAAGAAAATCCTAAAAGTACCAAATATATAATGAATTTTGTAAATGTTTTAACCTTATATTTGTTTTTTATCATTTTAAGATGCATCAATGAAAATAGTTTGGTCCTTTATTTTGTGTTCCACAATGCTTACACATTGTGTTTGTATACAAAGCTACAATAATAATAGAAACAATTAGTCGTCCCTGTGCATTGAATTTTCCCTACTGATGCAGTTTCTGATGAATGGCAATAATACAACATTCATATGATCTTTACAGGCCAAAGTCACCAAATTACATGGTCACTCTTTAATTAATAACACCGCTAAGTGAGAGTTTGAACAGCTCATCTACCTGATCACTGCCAAATATGTTACAACAGCAGCAATGTAAATGTAAAAAAAGTGGTCAATTTCATAGGTGAAGAATGGACACATCAAGAGAATCACTGACTATGACATCAACTCCCAGGTGCTGGAGATTGAGGGAGCAAGTGTCAGGTGAGGTTTCACCCTTACATTATGGTTATGTCAATCCAAACCACCTCTTCATCATCCCCCCTCCCTGTCCCTGCAGTACCACCTACATATCATGTCCAGCAGACCCCTGCAAGACCCTGGGCATCAAGCTTCCTTATCTGGTCATGATCATAAAGAACCTGAGGAAGTATTTCACCTTTGAAGTCCAGGTTTGGCACACACTCCCAAATTTTGCATTTTCTCCTAGCCATGGGGACATTCATGATCGCTCATGCTTTCTGTGCGTAATTTCTCAGGTGTTAGATGATAAAAATCTTCGCAGGCGGTTTCGGGCGAGCAACTATCAGACCATGACACGGGTTCAGCCGTTCATCTGCACCATGCCCTTGAGGCTCGATGATGGCTGGAATCAAATTCAGTTCAACCTGACCGACTTTACCAGGAGGGCCTATGGAACCAATTATGTAGAGACATTACGGGTGCAGGTTAGTGTATACAGATGCTACACATCTCACCATGGACAGTCTGCATTCTATGCATCATCTGTTTCCTGATGATGTGTGAACTCTAGCGTTTCCTCTAACATCTGGTCTGTTTTGCTTAGATACATGCAAATTGTCGCATAAGGAGGGTGTACTTCTCAGACAGACTGTACTCTCAGGAGGAGCTGCCTCCAGAGTTTAAACTCTGCCTGCATATGCATGTCCAAGAGAAGGACAAGGTGAGACATACTGCACATACACACCAGTGTTTACTTACACAGACAGTACACAATTGTGATTGTGTTTTTACAGAAACAGTATAAATGGAAATTTTTCCAATTTGTCAGTTAACTGTCAGTGTCTTTTACGCTTGGCTTACACCTCTTTGCTTTTTTCTTCTTGCAGCAGTAACAAGTGGAGCAAAATCTGTCTTCTAGAATAATGAAGAATATGGTGATATGAACATTAAAACTTTTAATTGTCTTATTGAGTTCAGTGCCATCTTGCGTTGTTCTGAGCATAATAAAGTCATTCATATGCTGTCATGTGTTCTGAAATTTTAAATGTACGATAGCCTAGTTTCTAGTACATTGTTTTTTTGAAATACCTATGTAAATAAAAACATTAACATAATTGCATGTTTCAATAAAAAAAAATGCAGTAACAATCAGCATTCTTTTTTTTCTTCAGATAAAAGTCCATTCCTGCATTCATGTAATTTACAGTGACGTGTGAGTCTTTAAGATTCTTTAGATCGTAAATTTACTAATAATTAGATTGTGATTGATTTAATGTATTTGTTTAATGTCGCACAGGGTGTCCAATCCAAAGCATCTTTACTAAGTTTTAGTGCAGTCCATGGTGTTAATGCATTGTAAAATGTAACCAAATCATTAACCCCATTTAAAAATTACTCTACACATACAACAGGGAAAATAAATTGAATCTCTTGCCTTATAGGTGTTGCTGCCGATTCATTTTTACTCATCCATATTCTGATACGGAGCTGATGAAACCACTTTATATAGATTGAATAAAGAGCTTTGTAAACCCAGCATGATCATTAGTAACTCATTGGAAGTACTAGGTACTTCAATTGCATGTTTTCATTGCATCATTATCAGATTATACCCACAACAGATCACCACAGCCAAAATGAAAAGTAAAATAAGTTTATTATACTATGTAACATCACATATTAAAAAACAAAACAAGGCATTTATGTCACAGTTAAACAAAAAGAGCAAAACAAAGATCAAACAAAGCAGGCCATACAGTGGGCAGTTACAAAGCATCTTGAGGTGAAATCAAGTAATCAAAGTTTTCTTCAGAGCCAGACATCCATAGTGCACTTAGTCTTTATCCCCCCCCCAAGTGAGGCATACCGCTTTCATGTTCCCTCTCCAATACATGTTTAAGATTCACAGGGCACATTCATGAAACATTTTGTCCCTTCCACTGCACGTCTGTTTTCTGACAAAAAAGTCTTGTTTTCTGACAAAAGATTAGTCGGAGTAGCAACAAATACAGTCCAGTTTTTATTCTTAACGTAAAAGACGTAAATATTGAGACATTTCATATGATACGGTTAATAAATTTCAATCACTCAACTACAAACATGTTTGTACCAGGAAATGCAGAGGTGGAAAGTCACTGTGTTTGCTTAGAGCATAACATTTGGATAAGTTCTGTAATATTTGGGTCATTTATCACTTGGTTTTAACATGAATTTACAATTACTTTGGTTTAGCTCTTCAGGATTCAAGGTTTCTTTTCCAGGAAAACTGATCTGGAGAAGGAAATGAAAAATGCTAAGATCAAAATTTTGGAGTGTGTGTACAAAGGTGCATAAGTCAGAAATCCAGAAGGTGGAAGAGTGCTTCATTGGGTTGAAAATGTGGCCAATGCTGATTATAATACGCAGCTTGTTAATTTAGGAAAAAAACAGCAAAAAAAAAAAAAACAGGAAAAAAGACAACTTACAGTGTTGCTGAGCTTGAACATGAGCAAATTTGAATGCTGTCCTTGTACCAATGACAAACAATTTTCTCTCCTCAAGTACCAACTGATTTTGTGCTGCTGCAAGTGCTGTTCTTTGCATTGGTTTGGCTCTTTGTTCAAAACAGAATAAGTTATATTTCAGGCTATTTAAATAGTCTGTCAAAAACAGTAAATCTAAAAATATAGTTCCCCTTTTACTCCATAAAAAGTAGATCAGAAACTTCTACCTAGATCCCTCCTTCAAACAGTAGCTTCATTTTCCAGAATCATCCCACCCAGTTTTCCCAAGGCATCTGTTGTCAGCAGAGTGTGTGTGAAGTGTGATGCGTCCTCTTATCATTCGGGCGGTCACAGCTGGAAGTGTGGCTCACTGTGTGATGAAGTGATTACATGGACATATGTTCAGGAAGCACATAGGAGATGTCGTCCCAGGGATGGCGGTACAAACCCTGCTTCAACCTTTTCTGGTCCAGGTAATGGCCTGGAATGAAACATGTGCATGTTTATTTTTCTAGGTTAATTTTGTACAGGGGTACTGCTGCAGTTGTAATTAATAGCACCAGATCAGCTGCACTCACCAATAAAGCCCATACTCCGGCCAAGCACAAAGATCCCATTCAGTGCACCAATCTCCACAAACTCGTCTGCCTCATCCCTGGAACACATTCATTCAGCACACATGAAAAAGATCATGTGGGGTACCGTTTACAGAAATAAAAATAAAAATACACTGAAAGTTTTTGGGAAAACCCCCAGCCCCCAAAAAACAAACAAAAACACATTTAATATATTTAATTCAAAATAAGATTTTACAAAAAAGGGAACACTTAAAACTTTAAGTAAAAGGATCAAATTATTACTTGAAAAAACTTCTGAATTTGCGACTCAACTTAAATACAAACACAGTTGGTTGAAACAGATCCTTAAACTTCAGCCATGTTCGTGACAAAGATCATTGTCCTTACCGTGTGAAGCCACCACATGTTCTCAGCAAGTCCACAAAGGCAACTCCAATAAAACCGTCTACGTTCAGGATTAGATTGGGTTTCTGAAAATGAAAAAAAAGAAGTCACTTTGTGGAGTAAGCAATATCTGTCCCTTTGTAATGTAAGATATACTGTACTCAACATACCTGTATATTTTTACATTTCATAGTTTATGTCTCATTGTCCTGTATTTACCTGATAGTTACTGTGTTATTAAATCCTGTTCTATTCTAACTTCTTCATTTTAAGGTTCCTTTTTACTTACCTTAGCCTCTCAGACCAACACTGATTAACTTAAAGTTTTACTGTTTCATTTGTATAAATTTTCCTTGAGAAATCAATTAAGGATTTTGGGCAACTGCTAAAGGAGGTGGAAGTGTAAAATGAATGAGCCAAGGACCTTGGAGGTGGTGATCTTCTCTACGTCTAAGGCGTAGTCCAGCAGATGGGTGGACGGGAAATGCTGCTTGACAAAGTCCTTCAGAATTTGCACTCGCATGTCTGGATTGTTTATCTGAAACCAGAGACACAATGAAAATAGAAGCTTCACGAAAAAAAAACTCAACAGAATCGTGCTTTGTGTATTGTAGACCTAAGGATAAGAGTTTCATATCTTCATCAAATGTTGTCTAAAAATGGGACAGCATGATGATCATTTAAGGAGGCTGATAAGTGTGGGGTGTATAAAATGTTGTACACTGCTTACCGATTTAACCCTGTGACCAATGCCCATGATCAGTTTGCCATCCTTCTTCATCTTATTGACAAACTCCATTGGCAGCATGCCGCTGTCAAAAGCCTTACTGAACTGCTTAGCTGCAGCATCCAGAGCACCTCCAAACCGATCCCCCTGGAACAAGAATCCATCATGGTTCACATAAGAAACCATTTCATCAAGATGAATCCATCCATCGCTGTCCAAAGGTGTCATTCACCAACAGCAAATAAATGACACTGTCTGAGGAATGAGTGTGTTAAGTATTAGTGTATAGTGGTACTGACGATGGTGAGCAGGCCAGAGGTGAGGCTTGAGATGAGATCTTTGCCAGCACGAGCACAGACGATGGTGTTGTGAGCTCCAGAGACAGCAGGACCGTGGTCAGCGGTCACCATTAAGCACATCTCAATGAACTGGCAGGCGTAGCGCGGCAATCTGGACGGGAGCACAGCGGGGCGACAAATTTTTTAAATCTTCTTACATTTGAATCTAGTCTTCTGACAAACCCATTCCATATAGACCTCATGTTTACCTGCGTTGGAACCAGAGCAAGCCCAGCACTCCACCTAGACCCATTTCTTCTTTAAAGACCTCAGTTATGGGCATGCCAGCGTAGATTAGCTCTTGACCTCGCTCGTCACAGATGCTTGTCATGAAGGAAGCTGGCTTACGAATCAAACCCAACTCCTGGGGAAAACACAGCCAGAGCAAAGAAAACATAACCTGGGTCATTTTCCTTTTTATGTAGGAACAGATTCCTTTTTTACAGGATTAACAAACAAACAACAAAAATACGAAAACAAAGTACTAATTAACATTCGTACCCTGGCCCACGAGTAATCCATAGGGACTGTTGGGGGTGGTACCTCCTGAGCAGGAACAATGGTTCCATTGGCGACCAGATCATCGTAAACGGTCCTGTTTGACCATATGTCCACAATGTCAGTGAAATTCTCTTGACATTGGGTACAACTTTGGTACAACCACCCATCAACGCCCTCTCACCTAATGACATCTCCCAGCTCGTCAAAGCTCTTGGGTACGTAGGCTCCGGCGTCCCTCAGAGCCTGGTTCTTGGCGACTGCAGTTTCTGAAGCCTGGTTGGCACAGGCTCCGGCGTGGCCAAACTGAACCTGAAGATGTCAGCATCACAGGTACAACAGCATTAATTACAATGTAGAAGTCCAAATGAATTCCTTTAAAGTGTCTAACAAACCTCTGACGAGAACATGGTCGCACAGGTTCCAATGCACCAGCATACAACGGGTTTGGTTATTCTGCCCTCTTTGATTCCTTGACAGATCTTATACTCCTCGGTGCCACCAATCTTGGGTGTCAGACAGAGAGATATTTAAAAAATGTTTTTATTATTTGCCTGTAGAATAATTAATCAAGTCTGTAGACAAAGTAAAATATGAATATTTATGGAGATAGTCCCACCTCTCCCAGCACCACTATCATCTCAATCCCTGGAGTGTCCTGGTAACGAAGGACGTGGTCCATAAAGGTGGAACCTGGATATCTGGGTAGAGATGACAACAACAAACACTTGATGTCAGTGTTAAGCTTATCACCAGTGTGAATTCATGGACATGTGGCTCAAGCAGTATATTCTTTTTAAATAATTATCAGCCATTAAACTGTCATTTTCCTGACTCTTCCTTGTAAATTCATTATGCAGAAATCTGCTATGTTCTTTACCGGTCTCCTCCGATGGCCACGCCCTCGTAGACGCCATCAGTAGTGCGGGAGATGATGTTGTTGAGCTCATTGGACATGCCTCCAGAGCGTGACACATATGCCACGCTGCCAGGCCGATAAAGTTTGGAAGCCAGGATGTTGTCCAGCATGCCGCCTGTGTTGCCAATCTTAAAACAGCCTGGCTTGATGCCACCAACCTGCAGGAATTTCATAGATAAGCAGCCTTCATGACTCTCCTCAGATGAACCAGAGCTTCCCTTTAATAGCTGTGCAGACCTCGACCTGTTTGTTTCCCTTTAAAGATCTACTATAGTAATTCAAAGGGCATGTTTAGCCACTGGGGGTTAGGTTCCATACCGTTGCAGGTCCAATAATGGTGACGCCTTTCTCATCTGCCATTTTAATCATCCTCCTGGTCTGGGCTTCAGGAATGCCTTCAGCAATGATTGCAATTGTGTGTATCTGGCGGTAAAAAGTGACACGTCAGAACCAAAAAGAGGCAACGAGTTGCCTGGGCAGACCTCTGGTCAATATGCAATGGCATGTTAAAATAACATTTACCTGTGGATACTGCATGGCCTCCACTGTGCTATCAAATGCAGAGCGCAGCGAAGCAAAGCTGATCATCACATCAACGTCAGTGTGTTTCTTCAGCGCATCGGCCATGTTCTTATAGACAGGAATCAGGATTTCCTTGTGGCCCCAGTAAAACTTCTGCTTGTGATCCCCTCTAGGGAACATAAACAGTCCATAATGACTTATGTAGCCTCAGATGTAATACAACACAATTTCTCTGGAAGTCATTCAAAGCTCCTCAGCATTTCAGGAATTGTCCAGATCAAGTATGAAGCTCTAGGGATCCACCCTCACATCATTAACAACCGCAAAATCAAAAAAGGAAAATCATATTTTTGTACAAAAAAACCCCTCATCTACGTGCTTCTTTTTCCACACTAAAATTTAGAGACTGCAGAGAGTGAGAGTTTTTAATGTTCAAAACTTGGATAAATATTATCAGTGAAAACATTAACAATCAGTTGTAATTGAAACGTTTTATGGAACTTACGTAAAAGGGTAGACCATGGCCGCCACAGAGGGTTCGTCTCGTGAGCACACGTAGTCAAAGTCCAGCATGCCTTGCACGGCACGCGTCTGCATGCCCCAGACGACTGTTTTGGTGTTTTTACTGAAGAGTGTGGTGGCTTTGGCTGAGATGGCAGAAAGACAGAGAGAGAGATATGAACATCAAAAGGTGAAGGAAGAAAACATAGCAACGATGAGGGGGGGTCAGTTTCAGGAAGACTGCAGGTACATGGACGACATCAAGCACAGCGCATACAGAGCACAGGAGGTAGAGGAAATAACACTTCAACCAAACAGCACTACGATACACACCGTTAGGTATCATAAGTAATGTAAGGTTGCATGTAGATGAATCCTACCTATACAGTGTGTGATATCCCTGTGAGCATTTCTCTTTGGCAAAGTAGTTTGTTTGGAAGTTATCCATTTACTATCTATCTATCCAGCGAGAGACATTTTCCTGAAGGTGTGTTATTTTGTCCACCTCCACTACTCCACAGCGTCGAAGATTAATACAAAGTTAAAAAGTCTAATTCCCCTGAGGGTGATTAAAGTTAAAGCCACAGTGTTAGTTCTGCGCATGAACAGTTCAACTGCATGACCTCAGATGACATAATTTGAATTTAAGAGAGCAACAAATCTTATATAATAATAACAAACAATAACTTTGTCCGTCCTTCCCTCCTTGCCGCTCATGTAGTTCCAGTATAATAATGGTTTAACTTCCATTCCTTAGGCATTAGAGATGCTGTGTGCCCTTAGTGAATTCAACCCTCATCAGCCCATCACCAAACAAGATCACTGCCAAGTCTTTCCAAAAAAGACAAACAACCATGAGATGGACCGACGATTTCATTATCCAGCCAAGGCCATTAGATAAAAGCATTTCAAAGCAGCAAGCTCCAGATACCACAGTGACAAAGCAGTGCTCTTCAAGCCCTCACATAAACAAAACAAGCAGTGATCAGTTGCATCTCATTGAAAATACACAGAGGGAAACAGTCTATTTTGTTCATTATTGAAATAGTTTTTTTACGCCCACTGTGAATGTCCTGCTTAACAATTGCTGAAGTCCTCCACGTCTGCACTTCTCTTTGAACAACATACTTAGTGCCTTCTGTTATGTCTGATCCACAGATATTGTAGACAATGAATCAAACAGAACGATCACTTCCATTTTATGCAGAGGTCTGCGGTAAGGAATAATGCTTTTGGTTCAGTGTGTGCCAAACAGGAGATGAAGTAAAAGATTAAATGCTTCCTGCTATACTAACTCTGGGAAATTTCTCGGTAAATTTAAATGTGAATGTTTGCCACAGCCAGTGTGCCAATGTTTTGTGACAGCATTTTGTAAAATCTATCAGACAAAATTTGAGTGTGAATTCTTGCTACAACAACTGACTTTCAGAGAAGGAAAGGAGTTCCTAAAGTTACTCCAAACAACAAAGCAGAGGAGAAACAGTACATGTACAAACAAAAAAGGTAGTAGGCAGAGAGAGGAGAAGGCAGGAGGACAGGTCCATCGCACCCTTCCATACCTCCGTTGCAGGCTGAAGAGGCCTGTACTTCTGTGACCCCACAGGATGGTAACACAAACGACAAAATGAGCACAAAAAGAGAAAACAATGAGTGCATCTCCACTTTATTCACCTGACAAGACTTGATAACATTCTATCAATTGAGTCTCATATTTTAAATGATCTTTGGAAAAGAAATCACAACAGAGGAAAGACCATGCAAAGCTCAGCAGCTATACAGCATGCCTTTAAAAAGCCACAATTAAAACTACCTAATGCTTGAATGCCAACACTGATCTAAGTCCAGTTCTAAAACCAAATCCGACACACCTAAGACTAAAAATATTCAAATATGTTTTATAAATATACATTTATTTATAGTTACCAACACAAGCCTCAGGCTCATAACAGCCTTAAAGTGTTGATTTGAAGTCTGATGAAGACTTGAGAACCATTGATACAATTTTTCTTTTGCACAATAACGCAGTGCAACCATAGGACTCCTGAACCAGCACAAGGTACTGATGAGGTGCAGATGTTTAAGCGTGAAGCCAAACACACACACACACACACACTCCTTCCTCCATAGTTTAGGAGAGTGAATGGGTAGGAGAAGGAGCAAACTGGTATAGTGTAGCGTGATGGCAGCGGAGTGTGGTGTGGGCATGGCACACCTGTCACTTACCCTCCTGGCCTCCTGTGACCATATTCTTCAAGGGCCACAACATAGAATGAAGTAAGTCTTAGAGAAACGGGCATGAAAAAAGGCAATGGTGAGTTGACAGTGCAAAAGAAAAAAAAACGCAAGGGGGGTGGGGGGTGGTAAGTGCAGAATAGCAGTAACAGCATCGGGGAAGGAAGAAAAGCAAGAATAAGAGAAACGAAAGAAGCTGAAGTGTATGAATTAAAATGCAGCTTTGCTGATAACAGCAGTAGAAGAGAGGTGAGTCCAATTGTATTAGTTACCTGCTGGAAGACCTGCTTTAGACCTCTTGGCTGGACTGCCATCATTAGCTGCTCTGTGTTCAGAAAAGGAGGCCGTTCTTGTGGTAGCTGGAGTCTGGTACAGAAAAGAGACAAATGTTGGATTATTCATTCCCCAAAGAGCAAAAGAGAGAATGAGGATTAGAGACGTAATAACTGCAACTGTCTTGAGAGGCAGACTTATTTTTTTTCTCCTAAATTTAGTTGTGCAAATTTGAAACCACATTTTATATCAAACAATCATAGCTATATGATGTAAAGTGAAAACTTAACAGGAAGAATAGCATAACTAGAAATATTTCTTGTTAAACTGGAAATGTGAGAGGAGAAAGGACTAAGAGTGTGTTGAGCAAAGAGCAATGTCTCTGTTGCAACGTTTCAAGTGGATTACATGGTACAAATGTGCATAAATGCCCTGCTGAACATCCAATTGTTTCAACATGTTATTGCATGACAATACCACAGCATTGTTGCTGGCATTGAGCAAGAAGTTGGCGGTATGTGCATCCACGGGAGGCTGGTTGGGGATTGGCCGGTGGCCCAGAGCCATTCCAACAATGGCTGTCATGTGGGTCTCCGTACCAAAAACGTGGATTGGGATACCCGTGGTCTTCCCTGTACAAAGAAAGGTATCCAAAAGTAAAAAACAGTCCAAAGTTGCACACTTGTAGATAACCTACAAGTTGTGCCTCATCTACACAACACAATTCTGGCACAGAGTTTCAGTTTGCGGATAAAAACTACGTGATCACAGGTGAAAACCCCTTATCCCAATCATGCTCCCATAAGCTAGGATCCTTTTCTAAACAATGTAATTTTAGAGGCTTGTAAGTGGTCAGTAGTAAACAACGACTTTATTTACTGTCTGGAAGTGTTTGTGCAGTGCAAATCATGATGTAATTGACAGAGATACAGTCGATTAGAGCAAAGAAATGGGGATACTGTGAGCATGCTTCCATTTTCTGTGTCCATTCTTGCGTGTGTATGTGTTGGTGATCAGTCATGCTGAATGAGCGCTTCATGACATCAAGACAACACTGTCATGTACTGTGATCTGCACAGCGATCCATCTCCTTGGACTGTGGTGTATTGTGTAAAAGCCATAATAGAAATCCTGCGGTGAAATGAGCTCTTTTCACGCATATAACCAAGTCTATTTGGGTATCAAATTACACCCCTGACTATTCAAATAGTGAGACTGCATGGCTGGTGTTTGTTGATCGTATACTAACAATGCTGATTGCTACTGCTGCCACCCATTCAGCCATCAAATACTATAAATTCAAAATTGAACAGTAGAATACAACAAATGTACCACTTTATTGTATGGTTCTGTCCTTTGTCCTTCCACCTTATATCACTCACCTACTTCTCCCATGACCCTCAGACCTTCCTGGTAGTTTGGTCCACCACGTCGAACAAAGATGGTGACTGCATGCTCCTTAAGAGGACCTTGGTAGTCTTTGATGGCCCTGACAATTCCCTATGGCAGGAAAATAGCAGCTGTGAATCAGCTGGGTGCATCAAGTAATAAAGCTATACTCCTCCCTAAGCCGGTATTACATTCATATTAGCTTTAAAAATAATAAACTAATAATAAACTATATACAACAATATATGTCTCACCTTGAATGTGGCTGCTACATTTGTGAAGTTGGCAATACTCCCGCCGATGATCAAAACTTTCCCTGCAGGAACCAGAGAGAAGGTGGCATGTAGAGAGTCAGCTCATGGAAGTAATTTGACACTGTAACAACATAGTTAGCTGACTTACAAGTTTACCGTCTAAGCAGTAGACTTAATGGCAAACATGCAGCAAGACGTCTGCAGATCACAGACACTTTCATGTTTAAAGCGAACCACCACAAGAATAAAATACATGAAATATCCAATTTTGCTGATGCAAGCAAGTGTGCACAAATATGCCTCAAAACCCCCCAGATATTCACTTTCTTTTATTATGTTTCACAGAAGCTTGGAGAAATCTTGCCTGTGTTAGTCCTGGTAAACCTTTTGGCTGTGCCTACCTTGCAGATGTTTCTCACGGGTCATGAGGGAGAGGATTGTTTTTGCATAATCGTAGGTCTGCTGTTCGCTTGGTGCTCCAGAGTACTCGCCATAATTTGCCAGCTCATCCACACCACCAAGGTCACAGATTGTGTCACTATAGGGTTAAGAAAATACTTTTAATCATTGCTGATCAGTGCAAACAAGCACTTTGACAACAGCTTGAATGAATTTAAGGGAATTTGGGTGTGGTGGGTTCCATGCATCACAAAGTAACAAAGTGACAGTATTTCCAATTAAATGGCAGCGTAAGATCAACATCATCTATATAACCTGTGGTACCCACCTGTACACTACCGAAGCCCCTCCTCCTGCCACCATGGTCCAGATCCTGCCCTGAGGGTTCAGCAAGGTCAGCTTGAGACTGGCTCCACTCTTTGCATCCAGGTCAGCTATGTAAGCCTCCTATTACAGAGCATAAGGGTGCACCATAAAAGTTTACTACATTATGGCACATACGGGAACCAGGCCAAGGACAGAAGCTAAAACTAGCATTAAAGCTACCTGTGCATTTACAGAGCATGACAAAATTAAGTACAAGCTTCACCTTGTTCTACTACATCTGAGAGGGAACATCATGACGCAGGATTAAACATGTTCTGACCAATATCAAAAATGTACAAACAGCGTATGCCTTCACAAGGCTCTTCAGGCCTCACCTCTGGATAGGCTTCTCTGCCAAAGGGTGGAGGGAACTCCACGTCACCCCATTTAGCCTTGCAGAGATAATCGGCTGTGGCATCAATCTTTGCTGCCATGTCCAGGATGTACACTCCATCCTCTGTAACAACTGGTGAAGAAAAACAAATTTGTACTTTTAATTTCTAAGCTGCTTGAAATTTAGCACTAAAACACATCTACCCTGAATTCAGGTTAGCATAGCAATATTGCTACAAGACTGTGCCAAGCCCATTATATTGCATAAGGTGTTGACATTTAAAAAGTCTGGCATCATTGTCACTACTATCAAGAAAAACAGGTACAATGACATTATTGTTAGTGCCTCGTAATGAGCACAGAAGAGGAGGGCGTTATTTTTCTGTACTAGTCTAAAACTGAACAACCTTAATCAACACAAACTGCTCTTTGTCAGGCTTGACTTCAAGCAGTGAAATTTGCATTACTTAAGTACCCGAACAAATGTTGGGGTTAAGGTTGTTGAGTGAGTTAGGTGATGGTCCTTGCAAAACAGTCTGTGGGTGATACAAAGAATTTTGTTATAAACATTTTCATTTTTTCCTCCCCCGTGTAGCTAACTGTTTAAAGAATTGTACATTTCCCAAACTGAAGAACAAAACAATGCCTTTGGGAGTCCCAAACAAGAACTGGGCCAACGACCAAGTGAGGAGACCCAGATGCATTTGTGAAACGCACCTAGTGGGTTGATCTCGAGGTAGGTGAAGTAGAGGTCCTCATACAGGTTGAAGAGGCCCACAATAAAACTGGCCAGGATTCTTTAAGTAGACAAAGACATTAGATTAAAATCAGCAAGATGGGTGGATAGAGAGGATGTTAAAGGGCTCTCATCCACAAGACAGACTGGAGCAGACGCACACTGTGAGTGAAATCAACATAGAGGTCATACTGAATCAAGAGTATCATTACAAAGCCAACAGAGACAAATAACAAAAATATTGTGCCCTAAAGAGAAAAATGCTTTATCTACGGAGAAGTAAATTTTGAAAGGGAATAAGAACATACACAAAGTCCCAAACTGTTCAAGTGTGTATCACAGCAAAAGACTACGACTACTGGGAGACTGAATAAACCCACCCAGAATCACAAGCTTGTTAGTTCATCTGGCACAGGGCCAAAAATAGTTACAGGGTCAGGTTTCTTCTTACAGCTGAACATTTATCACAAGGCCACTGGGGTGTTTTATTTCATTAACCTGCTATGCACACATGTGGAGAAACTCTTATCAATGCGTTTCTAAAGGAAAGGGCGTTAACTCAGGCATACCACAACCACCACCACCACCACCATCATCATCATCATCATCATGCTGCTGACAAGTCTATAAAGGAAAAGATTAAATCTGAAGCATGGATTTATGGAGCCTGTTGTGGGTTTAACTGCAGTGACAGTGATTTAAATTGGCTTTTGGACATGGTTAAATATAAGCTTTAATTGAAGAAACTATAATTAAAGTTGTTCGCTAGTTGTATTCAGATATTGTGATTATTATTACGACATTTTCCAAACTGAGAGCCATTTCATCATTCTTTGAGTTATGCCAAGTTATGTCTCGCTGCTGAAGCATTTATAGTACCAATTTGCATTTATGTTACCAAATAGCCAACAACCTTTTTCACAGGCGCATCAATGACTCTGTGAACATAACCAACAATGAAGAAGCTGTTTTCCTACTCTTTCTTATCATCAGGAACATGTGTGAGGAGCTGCTGCGTGACTTGGTCCACACTGAGCTTGTCGTCCACTGCAACCATCAGCCTCTGGGCCTTGGCATCAACATCACCAACCTCCACTCCTCCTTCATGGTGGAAAAGGACATGATCGCCCTCACGTGTGGCATAGATACACACATAAAACTCTTCCTCCTGTGTGGACAGGCCAGTGGAGTAAGATGTAAGACAAAACTAAACAGTATATATGTGGGTAAATACATTCACACCCTCTGAATAATGGAAATTTATAAAACTTGTTTGCCAGTTGCAGAACATACTGTACATCTCGCTTCTCAGTTTGCTTTAGATTCATTAAGTTTAACAAACATGACGTAGAATAAACAAAAGAACCTGCCACATTACCTGTGCATGTGGAACAAATGGCTCAATGAGGAAGTTCTTCAAGACACCATTTGCTTTACCCACCTGTTGAAAATAAATAGTTTGTTAGTCTAACCCAGTGTGTTTCAACCTTTTTTGAGCCAAGGCACGTTTTACATTAAAAAAATCTCCCGGCACACCACCAACCAAATATTTTGATACATTGTAGCCTAATACAGTATATATGACAATTTAGTCTCTCAATTTATTTATCCTCACTCAGTGTGAAACGTGGGCCTGTTTAGATGAACACAGAGCTGATCTGCTATGAGAGCTCTCTCAGACACCTTTGTAGTATTGTCATAAAAGTTGCCTGTCGCTACTTGTTTTGGTTTTTTTTGCTTGCGAACAAAATAGTCTGTGTTCTTGTTTTGAAGTGACGAGTGTTTTGTTTGGAGTTGGCGTTCAAGCTTGCTTAGGACCATGGCACTGTTGGATAGCTATTCCCCACACACCAAGCATAACAGAGTCGGTGCAGTCGGATCCCTGGTCTAGTAAATCCAAACGAAAGATAACTTTTGCTGTCTTGCCTCGAGCTTGCCGTTTTTGCTTCCTTTTGACCACCACTGATACTACACTCTTCATCTGGGTTACAACTTTTTGTCCAGGGCTGAGTTCGGAGATTTTTCCTTTTCAAATATTTATTCATAGTTGTTGTTCGTCTCGTCACCGCCACCTCTCGCACGCATCACTAATTCTATTGTCTTAAATTAACAATGTCATTATTTTGCTACCTACTGCCACCCACTGACATGGAAGAGTATTTAATTACTCTGCCAGTCACCACGTTGCAGGCACAGACGCTCGACCATGGCAAATTATTTGCATTAACTAAATAATATTTTTGAGGTGAAATTGGATAATTTCCCACGGCCCACCTGACAATCTCTCATCGCACACTAGTGTGCCGCGGCACAGTGGTTGGGAATCACTGGTCTAACCTAGTTAGGGACTCAACAGCACACGGCCCATTTACGCCCATGTGCATCCTTACTGAAAATGATTTTACAATGTCCTATGTGCTTGTTTTAGCTTTTTATGATGAGAACCGCAAAATCTGTAAATAGAAATGCTAATGGCTTGGCCAACTGATGCATAAATTCACTGGTGGTTTTCTTATACAGTATCTGCTTTTGTGAAGTACAGGGCTGCAAGGATTGGCAGACTAAAACAGACCACCCTCGTCCACTGTCATGGATTACCTTTGACCTGAGATGTCTAAACATAAACGCAGACTGGTCACAAAAACATGCCTCAAAACAGCAACTGCAACTGCATATGCTGGGACTGTAAGGTACGCTAACCTGCACACTTTTCATACAAGTGCTTGACTACCACATAAGTCTGGCTGCAAGGCTGCACTCCAATCTTCATTGTAGCACAACATAATTACACTGAGAAGCAGAGCCATCATGAAACTGTGATTAAAAACATGAAATTTAAATACATACATATTTCAGTGAGCAACTACAACCTTCTGTTTCTTGCTACGGGCACATTCCAAGTGTGGCTGTCAATAATTAAAAGCATTTCTATGTTTTTCTTTCATTACACTGAATTTTATCCACCCATTATCTATGCCTTTTATCCATGTCATGGTCACTATGGGGCTGGAGCCTATCCCACTCTGAGTTGCCAGGAAGACAGGACCTACTATCCCAGCAGTCATAAGGTGAAAGACAGGGTACAACTTAGATAGGTCACCAGTCAATCACAGGGCACATAGGTGGTCAATCTAGATCTGGGGTGCCCAACTTGTCGATCGCGCAGCACACAGCTTGACGGTGCACGGTACACAGAACAGATTGAAAATGTTCGGTCAGACGTCGACAAAGGTGCTGCGTCACTTAGTTGTTGTTTTTTTCGTGGTTTCCACAGGGAAGTGAGAGAGAGAAAGAAAGAGAGAGAGAGAGAGAGACAGAGAGAGAGATGTAAGCTGCTGTTTTGACACGTGTACTGAAACTACAAACTACTTTATGTCTATGCAAGTAAGGAACAAAAACTTTGAGAGACTGCTCATAACTCATTTAAGAGATTCTGCTCTGACAACTAAGCTGATTGTTTTACCAGATTTGGCAAGGCACTTAAAACAGAAGGTTGACATTTTTACTGTGAAGAACCCAGAAAGAGTATTTGCTGTGACATTAAAGTTGTTGTTGTTGTTAAGGCCACTCGCAATTAGGGGATTTTTTTTTTTTTTTGGTTGGTAGATCACTTTGAACTAGTCATTTTTAACATAGCTCACAAGCCATAAAAGTGTGGGCACTACTGATCTAGATACTCCAAATCACCTCAGAATCGGACTCAAGAGTCTGGGTTTATTGCCAAGTTGGTTTTCACATCCAAGTAATTTGCTTTGCCACGTTGGTGCTTGACATAACAGTAGACATGGAACATAGTAACATTAGACATAATATACAGTGAACATGACATGTCAGCGGACAAAGTACAGGGCATGAATCTTAGAGGAGTTGAATGTGCGAGAGAAATGTATGGTAGATGTGCGAAATTTTGAGAATTACGTCCAGGGAGTCCTCAAGCAATTAACAGAATAATGTACAGACGTAATAAAGTGCAAAAGGTGCAAACTATTAAGAGTATGTATGTATGTATGTGCTAGATATTAACAGAATAATGTACAAGCAGAATAATGTACAGAATGTGCAAACGCTGCATGTTTTTGGAGGTGGGAGGAAACTGCAGTACCCATAGGAAACCCACATAGGGTCAGCCTGGGACTCAAAGCCAGGACCTTCTTGCTGCGAGACCAACAACCAAGCTAATATGAGTTTCACTGCTAATGAATGCCAAGTCTACTATGTCCCAAATAGCAAGTATATGTGCACAAAGGGGTGAAGAAAACGACAACGACAGGAAAATATGTGTTTGTATGTTGATACTCTGTGAGTTTAGAGTACATAGTTCTCATACTTGTAGAGTACCTTGAGTATAAGAGGACATAGGTCATACCAAGTCATTCTGACAACTGATCATTCAACAGGAAGACAAACAGACAATGTCAACTCACAGTGGTCTCTCTCATGAGCTGGCCTCTCAGCCATTCTTGCACTCCTTGCAGGTCCAGGTCGATGCCCACCAGGCCCAGCTTCCCGCGTCGCTTTATCAGCTGATCTGGCTTCACCACCAGCCGCTACAGGGATAGCGAGTAGAGACAGAGCAGTCACATATTAATGCAACCCACTGAAAACCAGTAAGACAAACTCACCCCAAACAGTCATTAAAGTCTTTTGATATTGCCAAAGTCACGACTAACTCTACTTGCAGCCATTACTTTGAAGACATCACTCCAATATAAGTTAACTTCATCTGATGAGATACACACATAAACACACACGATAGTTGTTCAAACTAGGGAGGAATCACAATTGTTTGTCACAGCTAACAGCTGTGCAAGCACAGTGCTTGTGATCTCATGTGAGCCAGAAACGGAATGCACATGAGCTGCAGAACATCCTGTCAGAGCCCTGTTGTTATATTAACCAGTTACGCAAATGAAATAAGGACACCTGACAGGGTCCAATACTTGTGGTATTGTGCCTTATCTGTTGTAGTACACCCTTAATAATTTTACATCAAGGCATAAGTACACAGAAGACAAATTTATTAGAGTGGGCTCTTTATTTCTTAAAAAAACAAAAAACAAAAAAAACAAAAAAACTACAACATTTTGTTTCACCAGTCATTCATTGCTGGGGAATCTTGTACCAAGTGACACCAGTTGTCAAATCTGGAGCTAGTTTACTCTGCAAACAGTATACTGCAAATGGTTTCTATTATGCACTGTTCACCAGTACAATTCTGACCATACACAGACGCCACTGTGATGTCATAAAATAATGTTCTACATGTTCACAGTGCTTCAGTGACTTTAACTGTTTTTAACTGCAGCAGCCTTACCTCTGTGAGCAGCCATGGGTGCTCCTGTATGAGACGGTCCCAGTCAGTCTCAGGGGTGACACTGGCATAGCGGAAGCGGTTCTGCACAACTGCTGTGGTGCAGATGTGTTTATACAGAAATTCCTTTCCAGTCTGCTCTGAGATTGCTTTCGCCGACATGGTAGCACTGGTTAGCACAGGACCTTTAGGGAAGAAAGCGACAGTCATTTCATACAAGCAAAAGAAATCTAACAGTCATTGCTGTCAGACTGTTGAGCAACCCTTTGTCAGTGTTTGAATGGGTGATGCAAAATTGTAAAGCTTTGACTGGTCTGTTGAGATTTGAAACTTGCTATACAAGTAGAGTTGATTTACATAGACATTGCATGTGGAATTTAGAAAATTGTCTTGTTCAATATCAAAAGTACACGTGTAGAATTTTTTCTGAGTTGAACCCGTCCTAACTATGAGGAGTGGGCAACACTAGCATACACAAACACAATGCCTTACTCAAGGGCAATGGATGGAGTAATCAGCCTAACACAAATGTTTTTGTGGGTGGAGGAAAGAAGATCACCCTGAGAATAGCCACACAGACCGCAAACTCCACACCTAGAAGTGTGGTGGTCAACCCCTGTCAGCCCAGACCTTTGTGCTGTGAAGAAACAGTGCTAACCACTAAGCCACCATGCAGCAATGTGTTGAAAATGCTCCTAATTTGAAAGGCGTGCTTTAGTGCCTGCCATATCTTCTGAATGTTTGTCGAAACATGTCAGATTTCAACAGATTCACTGGAAATTTTCAACAAGATCACCTGGTGCCTTAAAATTAGGACGAGATGACTGCAGCGACTTTGAACGAAAGGGCCAGGCCTTGACAATCGGGTTTAAGACAACAAAGCCTGTTGTCAGACCAGCTCTGTCAACTCAACCCTGCAAACACTGCTCCAATCATCACACAAGTCTATATGTACATAGATATTTTCTGAGTACATAAAGTTTGCAACTATTAATTGAAGGAGAAGCCGGATCCTCAAGTGAGTAGAGAGCAGTGTAGACCATCCGCCCCAGGCGTGGAGTACCATTACCACCGCTATAACGCAAACTGTGATAAGAAGGAGACCTGATAAAAGCCGTGTTATCTAATCTCGTTCAAGAAGATTAACAACAGTTTATGCAAGTTTCACAGCTTCTGAAAAGTGAAGAATGGCTCTGTAGCTGCAATTTCCTGGTGTGTGAGACATTACAGATAGGCACGTCTCCGAGATGTCAAAACGACCTAACCTGGCTACTTAGGGGGGGATTTAGCTTGCCATGCCTTCAGGGGCAGATGTCACAGTATTTAGCCTTACATAATCCAGTGGTCCAGCCTTAGTGTAGAGACATTTAAGCGAGGATTGTGTGCAAGACAGCCACACATACGGATGCTGCTTTGGCCGGGTAGCTCCGATGTTGCATCACTGCCCAGCGCAAACTACCGTGAGTCAGCTGGTCCACCGGCTACCACACCCACCCCTCAGACAGGAGCCTGGACTAGCTAGCTGGGCAAGTTGAAGAACTTGAGCGTGACTACATACAAGCAAACAATGAATGGATTCCTTGTTTAATGAGCCAGTGGGCAGCTGTCAGGTCCAGGCCCCGAGGGAAAATATCTCTGTCATGGCGGGCTGTTTGGGGAAGATGTGGCGTAAGTGAGAGTTTAGCCTGCGTTTGTGGCGAACGCTGCTTCCTGGCCCAGAGGACACAAGCTTTCCGAGAACCCAAGGCTAAAATACCAGCATTTCTTTGAGCCACTCAAACGAAGACACCCCACGTAACATTCCACCCGTGTTAGGATGGCAGTGACTGCGTATTTCTGTCAGGAAAACTTCACGGCATCTTACCCGCACGTCCTCATTAACTGTCCGGCTAGCAGCTGTAGTAGCCTCACGATGGTACGTCAAAACGTTACCAGTAAAAGAGAAACGCTGACGGAATACGAGCGGAAGTGTTACCTTGCCAATGAAAGTAGCACCGTCTCGGCGTTTACGGACGGCGTCCTGCTGGAAACTAACGAAGCTACAGCCACTTCTACCGGAGTCTACTTGGGTCAGATGCCAGCTCACTGCCCTGTCGCACCATAATCTGGCGACCGATTACACGTACTTGCTACTGCTCCAATTGGCTCAAACGCAGTCACGTGGTTACACAGCCACGCCCCTCTTCTTTGCGCTTGAGATCCTTACAATAACATTCGTGTGATTGTGATTTTAAGACAAGCTCAGAAAAAACATGCATGAGCACAATTTTACTGCTAATTATTACTGAAGGTACTGAGGTTAAAGTCTAGTCGAGTTTCAAAACGTTTTCTGAATTGGTCATCCAATCATGGTCTTAATAATGGCAGATTAGACTCAATCCTGCCATCTAAAGGGCACCGAATATATCCCACGCAGGCGTTGCGTTATGTACATCTGCAAAGCACATTTCAAGATCAAATGGCTCAGAAAAAAAGTTATGAAAATAACACAAACAAAACTAAATGTCACAGTAGAAGACAAACTTGTTTTTATTCTTTAAGAAAGCATGTTAATACTGTGACATGATTTAAAAATTATACATAGGTCAGTGACAAAACTCTGTCAATAGTCAAACTACTATCAGTTTAACGGGTGGAACAAGTAGGACAGAGCTCTACCTCCCAAACGTGCTTGACAACCGGATGACAACTAGGTTTGACAGATGAAACTTGAAACTAAATAATGCATTTCATTTTTGCTGGATAATTCTGTGCGCCAATAGAAGATGAGGGGTGTTAGATGTTTTCCTGTTTTTCATATGGCAGAGCATAAAAACATGATCCAAGACTTTTTTGTGTTTCTGTAAGTGGCTTTTCACTGTAATGAGATCTGAGGTCTGCTGTAAGGCACCACTAAACTTTGATGAGGACACTGCGGGGTGTTCCATGCTGAGCAGAAGTAGACATATACAACTTCAAATGGAGATAGAAACGTGTAGATGTTACAGAGTTGGCCATTCTCAAAGAAAACTATCATGCACAATCACTGAATTGTACAAGGGTGGGATGGCAAACATTTACATCTGATTCTCAAACAAAAAGACGCTTGCATTCTGTTTACAATATACAATAAATAAATAGTCCGAGGGAAGACTAAAAAAATTATGTATGGAAATATGCTTTACATTCTAGTCAAACATACAATGCAGCATGGAGCTTAGAAGAAATAAAAACCCTGCAGAATAAATTTGGCAAGTGAGCCAATAAAACCTGGACACACTCATAGCAGACCACCACTGTCTTGTCAGTTTTAACGCCAGTTCAGCACCTTGACTCTTGCCATCACAAGAGCCACTTGAAACCTGATACCAAGCGTTTCTTATAACAGGTCATACATGCTGCGTAAATTCCAACATAATCTTTACTATTGACCACTTTAATCAAGAAGGGTGGCTGTTCAACAAATTTAGATCCATCTCTCACTCCTCCATTTGTTTTGGCAATGTGAAGATGCTTTAAAATAATCTAATTGCAATCATAAAATAAGATCATCCTAATAATATCTCAGGTAGTTTTAGTTTACAACATTATCTCATAAGTAAAAACCCCTGAAATATCCTTCACAATGCCACAAGTATTGATTTGAGTAGTAAATTTTGGACTGGATGCAATAATCAAAAGCCTCCTGAAAATGTACAATGGGGAGACTTTGCAAGACACAATATAAAACTCAGTTGGTGCGAGTGGGTCAGCTTGAAATTGTCCATTGTAGAGATGTATTACTACATCCGTAAACTCCTTCGCTTTAGCCGAATTGGAAAAAGAAGTTTCCAGGCCGAGCATCTTGAAAAAAGAGAGGGGAAAAAAGGGTTGCAGTTAATGAGATATCATTTCTGCGACGAGCTGTTTCAAGTTTCAGACATCAAAAGGAGGGGAAAAAAAAGAAGAAACATACCTGAGTTGGATTCAAAAGGAAACCCTCCTCCGTGACCACCGAAGAAAGCCCTGAAGATGTTGTTGGCATCAAAATCTGGGAGGAATCATTATTCAAGAAGAGCACCAGGTTAAAATCATTACATTTATCGTTGTCAATCAAATGATCTTAGTCTGTTAGTCGTCAATATAATATTCATCACCAATTTGTTTTAAATTTTTGGAGTTTGCAAATCAGGAAAAAGCATTTACCTCCACCCTCAAAGTTTCCGTCATCATCCAGATCGTGTCCGTTGTCATATCGGACTTTTTTCTTTGGGTCGGAGAGCACAGTGAAGGCCTCGCCCACTTCCTTGAACTTCTTTTCCTCTTCCTTCTGCACCTCTGGTGTTGCTGCACTGTGGCGGTCTGTAAGACAACAACAATAAAAATTAATATGCAGTGGAGAACCTGATACAGAGACCACCAGATATGAGGAAAATCTCTGCTCAGCATAAAAAAGGTTCAAGCATGAAAAAGTCTGGTATTTTCCAAGCATGCGTGTGTGTAAAAAGAAGATACCTGGGTGGTGCATAAGGGCTCGTTTACGATAGGCTTTTTTGATTTCATCATCAGTTGCGTTCTTGCCAACGCCCAGGACCTTGTAATAATCTTTCCTTTTGCTCTTTTTCAGCTCTAACTGGGCTGTCTTTAGAAGATGCTTGTGGTCTAGAGACAATGAGAGGAAATGCTCAATAACCATCATGTCCATCTGGGTAGGTCGGTGTAGGAAATCAAGACAGTGACAGCAGCGTACCTGTGGTCTTTTCCGTCTGATACACTTTTTCATAATCCCGTACAGCCTCTTCATACAGCTCTGTGTCCATGTAACTACACACACAACCATCCAAAACAAATTCACGCTTAATAACCAAAACACACAGATAAAAAAAAAAATCATCTTGACTGAGTATACAACATACCATTTGGCTCGTCTCAAGTAGGCTTTGACATAAGAGTCATCCAGCTTGATCGCACTGGTGCAGTCTTCAATAGCTTGATTAAGTTTCTTCAGCTGTTGGTGAAAATGTAAACAGTCAGCTGAAGAGAGATGATGAGATTGGGAAGTTTTCACAACTTCCATTTTCTCAATTATTAGTGTGAAAGATGTGAGAGAATTGCACAATCAGGGCACATTTGACATTACATTACGTTAAGATTTTTATCATGTGGCCTTGTTTCCATTTACCTTGGTTCCAGCTGTGGCTCTGTTACAGTAAAGTTTAGCATTTGTCTTGATGTTGTTAGGGTCTATTCCCAGGGCCTCGGTATAAAGTTGATATGCAGCCTCATAACTGTTCTTCTTAAATGCCTCGTTACCCTCATCTTTCTTGGCTTTTAACGCTTTGGCATTCTGATTTAAGAAGAGAACAATCTATCAGTGGCATTTACAACATTAATTTAGAAGTAGTAGAAGTAAGGAGTCAAATTAAAGCTCTGTGAAACATTTTCTACTGTATGTCAGCATTACAGTTGAACATGTAGATTTTAATGCTCTCAAACATTAATGCATTAAGCGATAATGTCATGTAACTATATGCCAACTATCAATAAATGAAGCCATAAATTATAACAGAAGATTATGCGACAAGATGACATAGGTACCCTGCAGGCTAGTCTGGCCTTTTCATGGTCAGGTGCCATGCGAAGAGCCTGGACAAAAAACTGCACAGCTTTGTCTATGCAGTCCTCATAATAAAGACACAGGCCTCGAACATACAGAGCATCTGCATTGGTGGAATCCATCCGCAAGATATCACTGG
>OMNV01009942.1:173920-195667 GCA_900303265.1 Brotula barbata | reverse complement strand
GGGGGAAACAAAACGTTCTTTAATACAAATCAGTAAATCAAGGCCACAATGAAACCCAGAGGTTTACTCATCTAGTTTAAAATTCCATTTTAACATAAGAAGTCCTTGAAGAATGTACGCTATTAGAAGAATAATGACACGGCATGAAAAGGATCTCTTTAGCACAACAATCCATCACAACAACTGTAACCCCAATTACCCCAATTGTCTACCTTGCAACAGACTGGGCTTCTGGATAGCGTCCCAGCAGAGCAAGGCACTCTGCCTTCAGAATTTTGAAACGGTGGCAAGCAGAAGCTAGCGCTAATGCCCGGTCCATGCAGTACACCACCTGAAGAGGCGTAAGAAAACAAGAGCCAAATGACTCGACAAAACTGCCCCGCTGTATTCAACTCACTGTCATTAGATTTAGACATGATAGAAATTCACGTGTTAACCTTTCAGATCTTAAAAAGTCACTCTGTTAAACCCATGCATATCATGAACAGCACCGTTAACTGTGTTTGTTCAAAATGAATGAAAATGTGTGAGCTACCTTTCTGAAATCCCGCTTTTCAAAACCAAAATCTGCCATTCGCTCGAACTCCAGGAGCGTTGTAGCATTCTTATGCTAAAATATAAAAATAGAAATCATTAGCATGGCACTGTGGCCAGTGTGTAAAACTAATAAAACAATGACACAAAACATCTATTTTCTTCTTCTACATTAATACAATTTCAATGTAAAAACACGAGGCCCACCTCTTGCTTGGCCTCTCTATTACTGGGCTCCAGCTCCAGAACCTTCTGAAAACAGCGGCTGGCTGCCATGGCATTTCCCAAAGACAGGTGGCACTTGCCCTCACGCAGATGACCCTGTGAGACAGTGAAGGCACAAACCTTTTTACAAATAGGTCAAACTCACAGATACTTATTTTGCAAGGGCAACCGGATTATGGAGACAAAACATTAAAAATATGTCCTTAACTGACCTTCATGAAGCAGTCATCCAGCCGAACAGCCTGTTGAGAATCTTCTAAAGCCTCTCGAAAGCGACAAAGCATCATGAGAGTGGCTGCCCTGTTGCCATAATAACTGGCATTTTTGGGGCAGGCATCTTTGGATGAAGAAAGAAACATCACACAAAAAATATTTTACAAGTAAACCTAAAATGAGCAAATTTGGCACCAAAATTCACAAAAAAACTGGTGATTAAAACAACACAAAGTGATAATTATTCAATTATATATCAAGACTAGACAGCCATTCATCTCTCCACACTGAAATGACTAGTTCATATCAGATCATTCCAGAGTTACAGATTAGTGATCTGCGATCTCACCGATGGCCTTGGTGTAATAGTTGAAAGCCTCAGAATAATCTTTCTGGCTGTAGAATGCATTTCCTTGCTCTTTGAAGCCTTCAGCCTCACTGGAGAGCACAAAAACAGAAGCCAAGGTCAGGTTGCAACAGTTACCTTACAAAGGAAAGGGCAATTATATTAATACTCTCAAAAATGCAGAACAATAATGAACCATGAGTCACATCAATCTGAACACCTTCACGTGTCTGATTATATAAAAAGAGATTCATGATGATATCAGGTGTGCTAGAAAGAAAAACATCTTTGCATCTCTTGTTCTGTCCTGAGCATCCTTGATCATTTAACTCATGGGACATGGGCCAGAGCACTGTTTGGGCGGACTGAACTAGGATGTGTTACCTGGAAATGAGAAAGCGGAGCTGGGCAGACAGTCATGATAGCTTGAGCACTAAACATAGCTGTTAAATTTATCTGCACCCCTCCTCTCCAACCCTATGCCAGGAGTTAAACACTGAATCACATAAGCCCTGCTCCTGCTTTACTGCCCTCTGTGGGTGGAAACCTTTAGAATGCTGCAGCCAGTATCAGTCAAATCACAACACTTTACCACCAGTGAATTTTTCTCAAGGGCTGATTTTGAGCTACAAAGCACTTTTAAGTGGCAAATGAGTGTCTAGCACAATAAAAAAAAAAGCAAATTTAGACAAATGACTTGGGTTGGTGTTAAAAGGAAGAAGCAGTGGTACTACAATGTCTCATGACTACAACTGGTTTATCTAATCTCTGCATATCTATAATCAAGGGCCACGCTGTGTTATGATGAACGGATATCTCTGCAACAAACTCATGTGACTTCAGCATCAACGAACACATTCATGCGCGAACCAAACATAAAGTAAAGGCTGAGTTTAAGGATTTAGTTAGCATGACGTTTGGCATTTTACGTAGCCTGACAATAGCTACAAAACTCACCCATATAACTTTGTGAGAACCAGAAACCAATTCCAGCATTGTATTAAATTTACTTGTTCACAGTTTTGGTGTCATATGATAAATGTGTTCTTTAGTACGACTATAAGCATTTCCGGTCAAAGTTTTATTAGTCAGTACTTAAGGGTTCTCGGGTTGATTACATCTATCTATCCAGTTGCTTCGCATGGAACTTTCGAGAAAGCGGCGTGTGCTTTCGTAAGAAATAACGTATGACGCTTCACTCTCTGTGTTTACAAGTATAAGCATTTTACGGCCAATCCAAGCGCATTAACCGTGAACTGTACTTTTTTCAGTGTTTGCTTAACGTTTTAGCTGTACACGGCCGTTACAGTTCTGTTTGCCGTACAAACACGTCATACTTTGAGGTTACTTACCTGAGTATTTTAGCCAAGGCTAGCTAGTCGCGAATCTGTTGTACCACTTTTACTCTAAGTTTTTAACTTGATCAATACGGTGGCAAAGCGATAAAACTGTGATGATTGAACATGTGACAGGCTTTTCCCTAAGCTTGCTAGCTTGCTTGTTAGCTTGTCTCCCGGAACGTACTGCTGATTGTTAGCCTTGGCAGCTAACAGTGGTCGGTTAGCTTAATTTAAGAGTCGTTCTTGTTATCCTGCTTTAGATTTACGTCCACATGACGAGCCAAAATACAGCTGACAAAAGATTTTTATATTTACCGCTCTAGGTCACCCGGATTGCGGATCTGGGATTCTGTGTCCACCGGCACGTCGATGTCAACAGCGGCCATTTTTACCAAAGGAACGAAAGTGCGTAACTTCCGGGAAATAAACGCTGATGCCTTTTGCGTTAGAAACGGGCTGGTCATCAATATCAAAAACACTGGTAAATATAAACAAGCATTCTGCGTCATACTATAATATATATATCACCGAAATTAAAGGGTTAATTTGCGAGATAGCATCGGTCAGTGAATAAAATCTGAATAATTTTGTGAATTAGCTCCAGGTTGTAAAGTTACTATGAAGACGTGCAGTGGTAAAGAACAGAAACAATTCTTTCTTTCTTTCTTTTTTTTCTTTTGTCACGACTTAACATGAAGACTAAAGCCAGGGATTTAAGACAGGTACAAGCACACATTTATTCAGGTCCCTCTATTTGTCTGCAAAAGACCACTGGAGGGCTCTTAAGTATCAATAAATGCCACTTAAGACTAAACACTACTTTGTATTTTGTCCAGAGATAGGACAGGTATTGGCTTTCCTGGTGTAAATACATGTGTGCGTCAGTATTTAAATCCACCATTAACATCATGTCAGTGTAATTTATGTTCAATTTTTGTTTTTCTGACATTTCTGGAACTTTTGAATTATAAAATACACCAAGTTGCAGGAGACTTTATCAACATTGTCACAGACAGACTGGTGAGGAGAGCTGGCTCAGTAGTGGGCACTGGACTGGAGCCCCTGATGTGAGTAGCAGAAAGAATGACCGTGGACAAGGTGATGTCCATCCTTAACAATGTCCACAACCCTCTGCATACCACCTTCAACAGGCAGAGGACTTTGTTCAGTGAGTCTGCTGTCCCTGTACTGCTCCACGGATCGACTCAGGAAGTCTTTTGTCCCCCAGGCCGTGCACCTGTACAACTTCTCCATGGGAGGGTTGGCAGTTGCCAACAACATACGGACAGAAGGACAACACTAACACTATTTATATATAATATCACTTTATATATATATCGTTCTGCTTTTAATCATTATTTTTGTTATTGTTAGTTAGAATAGATATTCTACCTATCTATCGAAAGAAAGAGACAAACACACGTGCATAAAAACATGACCATTTATACAGTTGTATTGAACACAACATGGACAGATTTAGTATTTAATAATTTACATTATTGCAATTGATGTACAGTTACACTAATTATGGACTTTACCAGGTGGTACTTAAATGCAACTTCAAAAATACATATTGCTTAAGATGTTATATCACAGTCAGATGGGAAGTGATTTCTAAAGTGAGAGGATGTAGTTATATGACAAAACCCTATAAAACATTACAGCTTAAATGAATAATTTCAAAGCCACTTTTCACCTCGGTAAAGTCATTATTTTTTGTGGTCTGTGTATCAATGTAATGCACATAACCTGTGCAAAAAAATCTTATTCATCTTGTCAACACCTGAAGAGTTTCATGGCTCATGTTTGTCAGTAAATCAGTTTAACCACTAGACGTCGCTGTGTACACATATTTTGTCTGTCTCCCTGCAGTGAACATACTTGGCATCATATTGTGGTGGTGGTTGATTGTCACCTCGTAACAAAGAGAGCACAAGAAAGGAAGACAGACAGAAATAGACACAGATAAAGGTTGAATATCTATATTTATCCAAATATAAGTTATAAAATGCAATTAAGATCAGACAATGGCTATGACGACATAAAGCTATCAAGATGCAATATCCTTTTCAATCCAATGTTGTGCGTCGGATTGAAGTGGGACAGTTTCATTTGTTTGGTGAAAACTAAACCAACGTAGAGTTCTTGCATTGGTTCTCCCAAAGTACTACTACAAAACTTTGAAGACATTGGCAACAGACAGAACCATTTACACAGGCTAGTGTTTCATTATCTTTTCTTATATTCTTATAAATAAAACTAAACTATGCTTGACATTATGGCTTCCAGAGGGGTCCAGACCCCAGGGAACATGCACTCAGCAGTTTGTGAAGAGGAAACAGATGAGCAGTGGTCCTTCCATTTTGACTGTTCAGTCAGCGCTGAAATCTGAACCCACATTAGGGGCTTGAGCCTCCTGTTCATATAACCCGACCCTCCCAAACTTCAGGTCACCCCTGTCACTGCATAGTGTCCTGTTGTCATTCAGGGGCTTCATACTTTATCCACATGTGCATGGTTAGACTGTTATTCTGGTCCAGCTTTGGCTAGGTAAGGTTTTGTTTGAGCAGCTCAGGCCACCGTTTAAGGTTTTCCAATATAACTTGGCTGAGAGCTAGTAAGGAGAGAAGATGATGGGTGTGTGTGTAGCCCTCAGAGGTCCCGGGGCTGGCCTGAACAGTGTGGGGCTGATCAGGGGGCCCTGGATGAAGGCTGCTGGCCCAGGTGGCAGCCGTAGGGCCAAGGGCCCAGAGGCCATGGTGCACAGGGTGGCCGGGCTGAGTGTGCTGGTCAGGAACCCTGCCGGCAGGGCCTTAGACAGCTGCTTTTGCAGGGCCAATTTAGTCTGTTTGAAGAGACACACAGGAGACATGCTCATAGTCTGCAATAAATGTTTTTCCAGTATAACATTAACAGGATGACAACTGCAATATCACTTTCCTTATTCATTAATTCTTCAACCAACTAACCACTTCATTAGAATACAACAGCTGTTCATTCTCTTTGTATGTGGTAAGCATATGGCTTCAAACTGTTATGTGTGCCTTTTCAAATAACATGGATACTTCACATAAGGATACTTGTTTGTTTGTGTTCTTGAGGCTGTAGTGGGAGTGTGTGTGTGTTTGTGTGTGTGAGGCTAAGCTTACCGCTAACACAAAACTGGGTTGGATTTTACTGTAGGGGCTAAACTTTGGCTTGACAGGTTTCCCAGCCAAACGTTCTTTGTGTCTCCTGCTGTTCATGTGCTGAAAGGGGACAGGTAATAAAGTGACTACCAACTGGGTACTGTACAAGCACACACATTCATCACTGATTCTCCATGCCAAGGTCGGCATGCACGAGTGGGTAATTACAGGGGGCCAAGCGGGAGCTGAGTCCTGCCTACCTGTTTCAGCTGAGTCTCTGAGTTGACAGAGACCTGGCACAGTTCACAGTGAAACGGCTGGCTGGATACACCCACCGTTGCTCTTGTTTTGTTGGCGATTCGCTGTTTGATTCGGTAGCTGGGTCTGGGGGATGCTGCCATCTTAACTCTACGTTGTGACTGGCTGTTTTTCTGTCCAGTATCCAGCATCTGCCTGTGCTTCAGGCCTGATTTAGGGAATCACAAAAGAGTACTGTATTTCACTGATTACATTGTATTTATATATGAGTAACTTGTTAAAATAAGGTCAATATGATGACGGTGTTCAGTTTGTTGTCAGTGCTGTTGAGTAAAATCAGTCACAAAAATATTCACGATGATTCAGGGGATACGGTGAGTATATTCAGTTCAGGATAGGTGGGGTTTCAAGCTAACAAATCTGGTCACAATACAACAGCCGAAAGGCTCTCTCATAGGAACCATTTGACTCTTGATAGTAAGTATGAGTATAGTCCACTATAGTCCAGTATAAAGTATATAAATAGTACAAAGTGATGCACTAAATATGGTTATGTTGCATTTGAGTCTAAAATTTCATAATCATCCTAATGAGACTAATTACCTGGTAGTTATCTATTTGCTACATGCTAAATTTACATTGTGAGACTGACCATTGCTGACCTGAGCATACTAAGTACTCATATAATTATAAAAAGTCATTATTATAATCATCATCATTATTATTATTAATATATTAATAAAATGTTTAAAAATAAATAAAAAGAACCAACTGATAGGTGAGGATCCTCACTCTGAAATAGTGTGAACTGAGGGGCTGGGTTCAATGCTGTTTTAGTACATACCACTATAATGAGCATCCAGCTGGGAGCTGGAATTGACTGTCACTTTACATGTAGGACAGTGGAGATGTTGGCTTTTGTTGCTCCTCTTGGCCTCTTTAACCTCAACCTCCTCTGCCTCCTCCTCACCTCCTGTGCAGCCTCCATGACGGTCGGAGGCTGAGCTTGGGCCCTCTGTGCTGCTGCCCTCCGTGGCTGCGCTGTCTGAAGTTAACTCAGAAAGTTGCAAGGCCGGGGACACCTGTGGAGACAGCTGAGGGGAGCAGAGCGACGAGTCGTCCATGGACAAAGCCAGGGAGCTCTCTTGGTTGTTTCCTGTCTGCTGCTGTGCAGGTGGAGGGGAGGAGGTTGTGCCTATGAGATGCACAGACAAATGGAAAGGTGCTTCTATGATACCCATGGCGCAAATGATTTCTTTGAACAAAGACAAAAATCATGACATCATAGTTGTTCCAAGCTGTGACAGAGTAAGAAAAAGATGTCTGAGTGTCTCATACGTTTGAGTTCAGCAAGATTCAAGTAGACTTATCTACAAACATCAGAAAATATCATGCATTGCATCAATTTATTGTAATAAAACTTAATAGCAACAGAAAGAATAATAGCCTACTACCACCCAAATTATGATTTACAGCATTTTCGTGTTGACGATCCTACATTTGCGAGGTCTATTTTTGTCGACAAGAGGGGAACTTGCTCATTGCAACTCCTCAGCTAGTTGCCAGCTTAGCAGGGAGCACAGGAAAATAAGATCTAATCACACCACTGCATTCTGTCAGGCAGGCATTTACAGCTGGCATATGAATGCCAGCTGTAAATTTAATGATATGGTGGGACAGATTCAACACAAGCAAGCTATAAATACTTTGTCATGACTAAAGCAATGATCCTAGAAGATGTTCCTCTTTCTTTTTTATATCTTCTTCTACTTGCTTATTTTCCTGTGTTACTATGAGGTGTTATCATACTTTTCAGCCTCTCACATTTCCCTGTCCTCTATCACCTCTCTATCTTTCGGTTTCTGTCGATATATCTGTTCCCCCGTTTCCTGTATTTCGCTTATCCTTCTTACTTGTTCTCTCTGTCATTTGTTCGCTTCCTCCGCTCAAGCCCTCCCTGCTACCATCAATCAACAACCATGGCAACCACTGAATGTAACAAGCTTATCATTATGTGGTTTGAAGGAAATTGATAGGTGCTGGAGGAAAAGGGGAACATGGAATCAATAATAAAAAAGGAAAGCTCGGCAGCATATCACAAAATGTGAAAGGAAGATGGAGGAAGTTTTAGTGGGGATGAGTCAAGCTGAGTGACAAATGACCAAAAAGGGAGTAATGGAGAGAATTGTGGTTACTCTTAAAGCAGCTCTTTTATTGGCACCGTTGTTGAATAATGCATCAAAGCTATCCCACTGAGAATATGAAAAAGCTTCGTTGATCATATTCAAGTCAACCAAAAACTAATTCCTCAATCTACAAGGAACCTGTGATACATTTTTTTTCGGTTTATTTCCAATGGATATTTTGTACGTGCAGTTTGCTGTTTATATTCCTCTGCTGAAAACCTTAAATCTCAGCTGATGCCATGCACATTTTAGCACAAAGCAGTGGAGGCCAGTTGGTCATTGCAAACCATAAGCAAAGACTGTTAAATCTCTGTGTTCTTCATACTGCACCTCTCTTTAAGTTATTTGAGTCTTCTCATCTAGCAGATTGTCTTTGCTTGATGGAAATAATTACCTATCTGACAGAGCCAGGGATAGCAAGACAGGTATTAGACGGTAATTAGCCAGCTGAGTGGCAGCTACCGAGCCTTGGTGCTTACGACTCTCCAATTACAACTAATTACTGGATGCAGAGAGGCGCCCCTTTAAAAAAAGAAAGCTTTATACCTGTTATGTCTGTAGGATGCAAGTCCTCAGGCATCGCCCCTCCTCCCATCTTCCCTTTCTCTCTCTCTCGATCTCTGTCTTTCCCCGTCGCGGATGGACTGTGTCCATTCCTCTGACGGTTCCTCTGGTTCTCTAAGGCCTTCAGCTTGCGAGTGTGCTTGTGACCCTTGTAGTGGGCCTCTGCCTGGGTCTGGCCACAAAGCAGACATACACAAATATGCGCACGCATGATTAAAACAGGCAGAGAGGAAAGTCAGTGAAGGGAATCGCTGACATGATTAAATTAACAGAGGACAGCATAAAATCAGTAAACTGTAATCTTTCCATCTGTTTCATCACTGGGGTTTCAGGAGGAAAGGATGCAGTTGGGCATTTGACTTGAGGAAAAGTCACATCATTATCTTTATCATCATCCTAACTGTCATACACAAATGAGCACGAGTTTGAGTCATGGCACCTCACGATCAGCCTCTGAGCTCATTGCTCATCTCCCTACTGATTCATTCGGACATAAAATGGCCTGTGTGTATTTTTGCTCCACTGCAGAATGACCCGTATGCCCTTTCTACGCGGAGGAAACACATTTGTGGCAGTCCAACAACAAATGCATGCAGATTTGATGGCTCAAAATGGCTGCAGAAAAAGCTAGGTTTGTTTCCAGTGACACAATATTCAGCATAGTAAAATTTCGTACAAAAACATTTAATCTGTTGTATATATAAAGACATCATATCTGACATGAAGTCGTTACGATCATCTACTTACATACGACCTGTTTATAGTGCAAAGAGGGAGAAAAAAGAAGCAAAAATTGAGTCCCTTTTTCAAATGATCTACCATGTGTACACAACAAGCAGTGCGGTTTATGCACTGCACATATTTATGCAACACCAGTTTGCATTCTGTTATGAAAGATAACTGCTGTTATCTGCATTTCCCAGAATTGGTGGGCTTAATCTGAAACGGTAAAATATATTTTTGTGCTGTCGTACTTTATAAAGGGCTGTACAGAGTGGGTTTTCACTAATAGATTTGGTTATCATTAAAAACATTTAGCAAGGCTTTAAAGATGATTAAAAAAAACACATTTTTAGTAGCGAGGTTTTGAAAACTTCCTTCAGCTGGTCTATATCCTATAATAGCATAATCTTATCAATCAATCACAGCCTTTATAAATTATCACTGTTATGAGTAACCAATTACAGATCAATAACACGTGGATAACATTTAAAAAAATCATTCCTACAGCCATTGCTTGGTAACATTAGAAACCCTTTATAAAGTATGACTCGTTAGAGGAGGCTTCTGATTTGGCAGAGATCAAACACTGTACTGTAATGCTTCACACATGGCCGTTTGATAATTTGTCCTTACTCAAATTATCCACATCAGTTTCCAGGCACACACTGCACACAGTGCACACACAAAATCCTTCAGTGACTGTGTTCACAGGGGTGCAAGAACACTTTGCCAAAAGCCTGGCCCGGTACACAAACAGAAAGGTCATCACCACAGGTCAATATGTGTGTTGGGGAATACACGGCTGGGCAAAGGCTGTACAACACCTTTGGCTACGTTGAATGTCAGTGCATACGAACCATTCAGCGTAACGTCCAACTGAGTCAGAAGGACGAAACAACCTATCTGGCATGCCAGTGTAGTATGACAAAGTGTTTACTATGTCCCAGCATAGTAACTTCAGAGAGAATAAAATGTAAATGTGTCCCAGAACAGCAGAGAAATGAAGATCCTGAGTTGAAGGAGACTGTCACGACTGCGTGGCCTCTGTTGACCTTGATTCAAGCGGCTTATTGCATTGCTACACCACTCACTGATGCTCAAAGTCTGCACACGCAATGTCCAGTACAACAACTATACAATGTCCTCCACAAAAGGGCAGCAAAGTTGCGCATGGCCCTCTAGGCTTGAATCGTTCATGCTTTGTAGCAGCCTTAAAGGAATACTTTGGAATTATTGTAGTCTGTTGATATTGTATACATGCTAACCAAGCTGTCTGTAGCGAGATTTAATTTTCGCGGTCCATTTTATTCATCCACCTACAGTTTATGGTCAAAGCCATATCGTAGAACGAATCATCGGACAGGTACAGGTAAACTACACAACCACTTGGGGTACTGAGCTTTACTGACTCTATATAGGAGGGCCTCTATACAGAAAAGGTATTGTTTTTGTTTGTCTTCCACATTCCTGCATATCTGTTGGACACGTGTACAAAGACCCTTTACCATAGTGGTCTATAATTGATTGTGAGTAGAGGGGAAATATAGTGGAGGCAATATCTTCTAAATACCTCTCCAAAATACTTGTGCCCAATTTACTAATAGCTGAATTATTTCACTTTACACTATTATAATTTAATTTAGAATTTATCAATTAATTTAGAAATTAAACAATTATTTTCCGATAAGTAAATTTGTGTGGAACATTCCATTGGTACGCCCTCATTTCATTAAACTCTAGCCGGTAAACTGAAACTACCTGTCCATTATGAAAATCACGATTGTCAGGATAAAAAACCCATGCAGTATGTCCTGTATATACACGTTAAAGTGGTGAGTATATAATAGCAACAGACTTCAAACATTCAATGCTATTCCTTTAATTAATTTTCCTTGCAGAGTGCTGTTTCCAGCTAATCAGCGACACCCCCTGTTGGGACGTGGTACCTGCCTGCAACCTGGCATCCACCTGGTAGGTCAAACAGCTTCTCAGCTCAGCTGCAGGTAACACAGGGGGGAGGAGGAAGGGGAGGAGTTAGCGACCAAACAGACTCCAGACACATCCTTGGACCTCCACACCACAAAAAAACCCTCTGTGTGTGTCACAGACAGAGGGACTTTGGTTTAGTGTATTAATGTGTTTTCACACGTGTCCTGCTTCCCTAAAAGTTTGACGATTCACACAAAGAAGAGTCATTGTCATTCCTGCAGGTTCCTCCTAACAATATAAATGCAAATACGGATAAATGAACTCCATAGGAACGGGAGCCAAATTAATATGTATTGCGGCACGCGATAAGGAGAAAAAAGCAACAGGACTTGCTGAGTGGTTTCTTTTCAAAATTCATTGCTGCAGCAAAAATATATGGACAGAGGAAGATAAAAGGCTGTTCCAAAACAACAGGATGCAAAGTTATTGACTGTGGTGTGAAAATGTGGACGTTTTACTGAAAATATATTGAAAAGATGACCTTTGGATACACAGTATGTCGTGTGTTTTAAATAATGTGTACCTCTGTGTATAGGCATGCTTTCAGCCCACATCGAGAGGGTCAGAGGGCTTTGTTATTAAAGCACTTAGTTTTACAAAGGGTGCATAATGGGTTGATATAATTCAACAACACTCCAAAAAAGAACGTCTGAGCTACTTTTTCCAACACATTGCAGTTTTCAGATTTCATCTGAAGCCTTTGTTGCTTCCAATTAGAGAGATGAAAACTCCAAAAACTCCCCCAATTTTACGTTTCTATACTAGGGACCAACTTACCGTGGAGTTGAAGCGCAGATGACAGATGTTACAGGAAATGATAGGCTTCTTTTTAGGTGTAGCCACACCAAACGTGTGACTGATCACTGCCTTCTGCACCGGATCCATCTGGTATTTAGACACAAACACACGTGAACACACACAGACATATAAAAGGAACAGAACACTGTATAATTTTATCATAAAAAGCGGAATAAATAAATCACAGATTTTAACAGTTCAAACTTTTTCAAAATAACTACTTTTCCTTTTTGTTCAAAATAAACATGCTTAACATTCAGGAAGTATCAATAATCGTTCTCATCTGAGCCATTTACAGTTTTGTAACAAAGCATTCAATCCTGATATTTTCCAAAAAAGGAGTGCCACAGCAAACTGATACACTAAAGCAAGTAAAGCCAATCCGCCGAGAGAAGAGTATTTGGGGAAACGTTTCTTTATTCTGGTTGGGTTGCTGTGTCAATTTGTGAATGCTGGGCTTAGTAAAAACATGTAAATGCTAAATGTGAATGTCTATGTTAGCTCACCGTGTTGAAATTTGGGAAGAGGCTGAGTGGCGAGGAGCCGTTGACCCTGAGCGGCAGGAAGTGCTCCAGCTGGGTGTGAGTCTGCGGCTGAAGGGGTCGGCCTGGCAGAGGCAGGGAGCCCAGCAGCGGATGGGCCTGGCTCTGAGACAGGGCACCTACAGCAGCACACAGGGTCGAGTAAAGAATTCAACATTTACAACAGGGCTGTTAACACAATCCACTGGGTAAAAACAGGAAGTTAATTGTGAAAAGAAGGACTAAGATCTGGAAGTAATGTCTGAATAAAACTGCAGCTCTTATCAATTTCTTTAGTGGGCTGAGGTGGTAGTTGAGGTAGGTACCTGATGGTGCGTTTACATGTAACAATATAAAAAGATATTCCTGGATTCCCCTTTCAGACTGGTTGTAGTATTTTTACACTCAATAATATCTCTATTCGCTTTAATGCATTTTCCTCCCCAAAAATTGGAGCGATCTTGGCAATTACTATTTGTTTTAGTATCAAACGTTTTGAGGTTAGGCAGTTTTTTCCATATAAAATTGAATTTGAGTAAAAATTGGAGAAGAGGTTTGAGGGAATGAATCCTTGGCTGCTGGTGGAAACTGCACCACTGAAGAGCTAAAATGTCTACTGAAATCTGATGAAATAACACATGATGAAGACGGCAAAGAGACGAATCACTAAGCATGGATGTTAAACAAAAAATATATGCAAAAATTTCAATCTAGATGTTTAACTTTTAACACCTTATGAATTTGATAGAATAAATCGAAAGCAAATTGATGATAGTTTTAAATGAAGAAAAGTTGTATTTAATACATGTACATAAATGAATGTAAATAATATGTTATACAATAGCACAACACCAACAAATACATGGATATTCCATTAAATAATCTAAGTTTTAAAATTAGAGTCTATGGTGTTATCTGTACTGCTGAAAAGCAGGTATAGAGCAAAGAAAAGGACAGGGAGCAGAAAAACTATTTGGTATTGTTATTCAAAGTGTCCATGAACACCTCTGAGGAAGAATGTGATAAGACACAAAGTTTGTTCTGTGCTGTATGAAAGGTTTGAAAGCTGAAGGCACTACTAAAAGCTGGAATGCAAAGAGAGAATGCAATTTGTCAATCGCTATGGTGTGACACCAAAATGTGGTGCTTTGTTTTCATTTCCTACCTCAGCAGCTAACCTGAATCCAAAACAATAACCCTACAAATGTATCAACTTTGAGTATTTGTACTGGCTACAGGGATGGGCATATTTTTACGCACACACACACACACACACACACATACACAACTGATTAAATTTTGTTTTTGATGAAGTCCAATTTCAGTTAGACGCCCAGCCACGACTGCGTAAGTTGCACTGATGCCGTTAAGTAGCACCGGGAGAGAGAGACAGGGAGCGAGAGATGCATTGTGTTTTCCCCTTAGTTTGGCTGAAGGTCCTACACAAATCTGAAATTGATCTTGTTAATCTCCTATGCAGTTGCTCCCCAAACACAGGCGTGTGAGACGTTTATTTTACTGACTTTAAACATCGGGCAGCAAACTAGGGCTGTCATCTTCTGTGAGTATCTGTGCACCATCAACTTTTAAGAAACACACAGTCACTCTGATTTCTAGAAATCCCAACAGCATGATCACAACTCAAACAGTGTAGTAATGTGGTAAGAGTACTCTGTATTCTCTGTCTTTTCTTAACGTTTTCATGTGGTGTAGGTCAATGCAGCCAGCCTTGCCTCATTGAGTGGGGGATAAAAAAGATTAGGAGCCAGAGAAAATTACAGCACCTTGAAAAATAAAGAGATAGAAGCTTAATTTCTATTATTTCCCAGATTAGTCCCTGGGTGATTCAACATCACAGCAATCACAGAGGGAGAGAAATGGCATCTTTTGATGGGGGTGAATTTCTGGTGGGGGGGCGGGGGGAAGCTTTCATAGTAGGGAATCAGAGTGAAAGCCTCGGAGGAAAGGTTGCTCGGGTTCTTTCAAACGTTTTCCTCAGGATCTTCTCTTTGTGAGGCCTTTGTGAGCGTGTGGAGACATCTGTCATTCAAAGCTTGATCGCTGCTTATAATAAACAAAGTGGATTAATCTCACAATATCCATTACCTGGTTATTATACATTTAATTTGAATATTAAATATATAATAATGCAATCAAAGGGAACATGCTGTCTGTATGCAATGAATCCACAAAGTTTGAGAGATCTGGAATGAACAACTTTTGCTTTCCATCATCATAACTCCCCCTGCTCAGCTGAGTTTGATGCATAACCGCCGTCTAATCATATAGTCTACTCCTGTATGGCTGGGAATGCAAATAAAATCGCTGCAGCACGATGCACCTGACCTGATGCAGATAAGAAATCCCACTCAGTCCATCTAAAACAGTTAAATCAAACGGGCAGGATTAAGCGCTACTGCGAAACGCATAATCAAACACTAAAAATGTTGGGCTTTTGCCGTTAAGCCTGCAAAAGACATTGCCACATAATGAAAATGAAATGGTATGTTTTCCACTCCATAACAGCAGAAAGCAAAAGACTTTCTGAGTCATAAAACAGAAGTGGTTAGTGCAGTGTGCCTTCCCAGTAATGACGATGCCATTCATTGCTTACACAACGGGCAGAGAATTAAGCTTTAATGATGACCTCTGGTGGATGTATTAGCATCCATTAAAATTGCCACTGACAGCTTCACTGAGCTCGCTGCACTGGAAACAATACGATGCAGAGTGAAGGCCTAATTTCCATCATGGGTTATAACGCCATGGTGTGGTCTTCAAATAAATCATCTTTATTGTGACAAAGTCCATTTAGGCCACGGCGGACATCCAACAGGCAAATTCTCCCCCTGGCCGTCATTGTCTATTTACACTCATTCAACCGCAGCTGGCAGAGCCGGAGGATTCAGAAGAATCTCAACCTGCAGGGCAGCAGCCAGTCCAGATCGGGCTCCCCATAGTAATCTGCCCTACTTTCACTTTGAACACCGTGGACCCATTTTCACCCCAGGGTCCAGAGACCTCTATCGGATTTGTTCAAGGTGAGATCCGGTGCTGTTGTCCTCGTATCAAAGAAAGACACTGTGATCCCTCTGCTGCCGTACGCATACAAAGGATACGAGCTCCGACGGCTTTGATTATCCATACAGGAGATTTAAACTGAGAACAATTGACAGACCTCCAATTTATCCCAGTCAACCATGCAACCACACACACACACATACATTTGGAATGAGTGACGCTACCAAAAATGTCACTGTACTCTGAGGTGAAGATGGTCTCAAAGCAGGAACAATTTTCAGAGATTTTTTTTCTTCTCTTTTTGAGGTCAGACCCACCAACATTGTTAGGATTTAAAAATATTGAATCCTAAGAATATGTCCAGGGAAAGAAAACATGCTGTAGTTTCACCACATTTGCAACACGGTAACTTGGTGCTTCCGCAATGTTGCCTCAAAGCCAAATGTTTCTGGGTTCGAATCCAGCTCAGAGTTTCTCCAAGTGTTTCCTCTGGACGCTCTGGTTTCGAACGCCAGCAGCTTAGGTGAATTGGAAACTGTGAATTAACCATAGACATGAATGGCAGGATAAGCCAGTATAGAAAATGGATGCATGAACGCATGAAAATAAAACTTAAATTCTGTCATAGCAGCAGTAACAACAGTCTGCTTTGTGGTGATTTAAAGAAATATTGAATGAAATATATAGAGAAACACGGAGTAAAATGCTCATCCGGTACTATTCTGCTGGAGTAGTTTTAGTTTTTTTTCCGCATCTTCATCAAGTCCACTTAAAATAAACTGCCACCATCTGTTTGAACTGAGATAAGCCCGAGTCAATCAGACCCACTGATAGGCGGTGGGCAGATGATGCACACTACACACATATTGATATTTAAAGTCTGTCTGCGGCTTTATCCACCCCATGAACTTCGTAATTAGCAGCTTTCACTCTGGATGCTCTTCTGTGGGCTGCAGAGAGTTTGGCTGTCTGCCCGGCGGAGTGTGTTTGAAGGATCGTCTGTCAGCTGCTTCACAAATGAGAATCACAGCATCTCCGCTTAGTGGTACGTCTCAGAGAGCTGTTTATGAGGGAGACATTAGCGGAGATGGAACTAACACCAGCGACTTCATTAATGAGAAAAAAAAAAACAGTTCATTATAATAAAAATCTGCAGATATGATGCAGAGGTTTGCATTTGTCTGATAAAAACCTTTAAAGATGTCATGTAATGCTGATGCCACATCAGCGACAATTTGTTCCCATTTATACCAAAATGGTGATTAAATGAGTAGAGCATGGTTTACACGGTCAATATAGGGAGCTACATTTTATGAACCTCTGCTAAATTTACTCTAGATTATGTGAAATTTTGATTTATATTCACAAAACAGTAAAAACAGTCTATCTTCCAGTCAGTCTAGTGTTTATTTCAGTGTGTTCCTGTATGTTGGTAGTTTCTCAGTATTCTTAGTTGTTAACAATTTTCCACTGAATCAGTTCCTCCATAGTTTACAGTAATATGCCGATGACATCTGGTTAGTTGACTAGACTAGATTAGTGGGAATAGTCAGTAGCTGTGAGCAGTTGTCGCTAATGGTAAGTTTTTCTGTTTCAAGCAACTTTGCTATGCACTCCACTGCCGCTAACCCCAGTCAAACACACATCTCGACAGTGTATTACATGAATCTTAATGAAGAACGTTTAAATTTGCAGTCAACATTTTTGGGCAATGTCACGCCTTCTGGCAGCTGCATATATCAGCAAGTTTTGCACTTTCTGCTTCATTTCCAAAGCACGTCGCTGGATATGGAAGCACAACATTTTTATTCAAGTCAGCATTTCAGAAAATACCAAAATGTGAAGGTATTTTGCTGACAGAAGGGGGGAGGGTGTTCATGTATATGTTTCAGCCACGTTGGGAACAATGAACCCCAAAACTTTGTCACCAAATGATAGCAAATATGTAAAGAAAAATGTGAAAATATCATCAGCATTCTGATCATCCATACGCATAAAAAGGATGGAACATCCAGGTTGATCTGGCTGTTTCACATTCAAGGAGCAGTTTCCCCTCCCTGTCCAGCGTACAAAGACACATAGCTACAGACTAACAGCTCCTGTCCGGAGGACGCGGAACATGTCATTGCTATGTCAACGGCACTGCCATCAAAAGGTGCTTCCCTGATGAAATAGACAGAAAAAAACCCATCTCAACAGAACACATTGTCATTTTGCCATGTTGTGTACACTAGACAGAAAATTTAGTTTTGTGTTGAATGGTCAAAATGTGCTGATGACAGCCTCATCATGAGTCATTGTACAGTAAGCACATAGAGTGCATGTGACTTATACTAAGATACATTGAGACCATTTTGTCCTCTGGTGGACTTTCTGACAACACAGGCTACACAAAACTACTAACTTTGAGTTATTTATCTGAACAAAGTTAAAAAATGGAGGGAAAATAGAAAGAAATAGCAAACTCAGACTGCAGTTATGCATCATATTTTATATTCACAGGCTTACAGAAGGCCTGTAAACAGTGTGTCTGTTTGGATATATGTATGCAAGCATTTTCGTCTTGCCAGACACTGCAGGAGTTTAACCCCAGATTTTAACCCAATTTGGCCGTCCCCCACTGATTTCAGAGCTGGGCCAAATATCAGCATGGTTTGATGTTCATAATATTTGGCATGTCAGAAATTTTGTCTGACTGAGAAACAGAGAGGGAGTGTGTGCCAGAGTTACTCTAGACTGGGAGCACCAGTGAGCTTTAGAAATATCATGGCCTTCTACCACCATGATTAGAAACGTTTTCATGTGGAAAATGTAGATTTATATGGAGTTAATCCACTGGTGACTAGACTGCAAATATCCGAGAAATCTACTATGAGTTTTAAAAACATACCTACATGGACTGATGGGCAATATTTGCCTGGAATATGATTCTAGATGAAAGACTATTCATTTATACCAATAGAACATCATAAATAATAAAACGTTTTAGCCGACCAACAATGAGGCTAGAAAAACTACCAATAAGTGGGCTCCAGGTGTTATTGTTATTGCAGAGAACAATGTATACATGTGAAAAGCCTTCTGCGTAAGCAGCCCGTGTTCAGTTGGACGAGGCTGCGGCTGTGTGGCAGGTAGCATCATACAGTCTGATGGCTGCCGACACAAAGGAACACGTCAGACTCTCTGTCGTGCCCACTCAGAGGATGAGAATGATTGTTTGGGAAGGAGCTCAATTTTATCCTCCACCAAGCTTCTACCTCCATGCTGTGCAGGCTCAGCCTTTTGTTCATCCGACCACTGATTCCAACTTCCATACACTCCACTCCAAAAATGTGCTTGGCTCAAGGCCCCGGTATATTTCATCTTCCACCGTAGGCAAACATTGTCTTTTGTTTTCTACCTCTGGCACCTCCCCTTGCCGTAATTCGAGTGTGTGTGCACCAGCCTGATTTTTCATCTCCTGAACGATACCGGCGCCATACTGGATTTTAACTGATTTTATGGGTATTATCAGTTTTGCCTTTGTCCAGACTATCCGAGTTATTGCTAACGTGCACTCCAGGTTCATATAAAGCTCCACTCTGTCCTCCTCACCTTAGACAGTGACAGGTGTCAGTGGTTTCCAGCTCTGTTGGAAATCCACTATGGGTTGTCAGAAGTCATCTTACTGACCTTTGGACCTTTATGCTGACAGACAGATTGTCTCCAGTAAGGGAGGGTAAGAGGTGGACAGGGTGGCTATAGCTAATAAGATCCCACTAAGCCAGGCTGCCAAGGAGAGTGATGGGGTTGGCAGGCATGGGGTCACTGTGTCAAACCTGCATGAAAACAATAATTTGTTTTGTCCCAATTCCCCTCTGCCGTTTGCCCAGCCTCTTATCGCCAGAATTATTTTCCCCCTCTCATCTACACCTCCATCACACTCTTCATCTGCAGTTTGTTGTGAAATCTCTCCTGGCACTTGAAGGACCTCTTGGACCCACCACAGCAGATTCAAGTATTTCAACAGTTAACAGCCTAAGCCCCTGAGCTCACCCTGTCTCAGTTTTGGTGGCACCAAGCTGATGATGAACTGCTGCCCATCCCTGGTTCCAACATATGTTGGAGCTGTACGATTGGGCAAACCATTAAAAGGACTTACTATGTCTAGACATACAGTTCAAATCCTGGGATACATTTGAAAGATAAGCTCTCATTTTAAGGCTTGTCAAACCCCAACTGTAATATTAAACCAAAACAGAAAATAGGTCAAAGAGATTTTTCACTTCAAATATGCTTAAGATGTTTGCTTGCTGCATTAAAGGATTCGGAAGAATTTTATTTTGATACTTTTTAAAAAAAAATAGTTTAAAAAGAATAACGTATTAAATTGATCAATCCAAAATGTAAATAGAAGTCCAAGCATTCCAGGACATTAAAATATGAACAGAGATTTAACTCCATTCCCAAATCTTTATGATCTATGACAGCGATACCTCGAGGCATATTAAAGATCAGTAACTGATAAAATAAAATCCGCGATGCGACGTATAAAGGAATGAATGTGATGATTGTATGAACGTTATTGAGGTGCTTTGAGCACAGTGCTCAGATTGAATTAATGCAATGCTTCATTTCCATTAAGATTAAGGGAATGGTAAAGGTCGGGTATGTATTGGATAATAAGTATGGCTGTCATTATAAGCAGAGCAAAATCAGTGGGTGTTTGTCTTTGGAATGTTTTGTGTTTGTATGTGTGTGTGTGTGTGTGTGTGTGTGTGAGAATGTGTACTCCTGAAGTCATTACCAGTCAGGCTAATCAAGCGCACCCTGTCAGCACTCTACAATGACTGATTGGGGCTGTCAGTCTTTGTTAGTCATGTTAAGGTGAGGGGTGTGTGTGGGGGGGTGCATCGGTGGCACCGCAAAGTTTTGAATTAATAACTGAATTTATGCACGGTGCCAAATATGTTTTGTGGCACTGGTAAATCAGAATCCTCTCACCTGCTCATAGGACAGTGACCTAATTAAACGAGTTCTCTATGATGTATTCTAACACAAGGACTGCAATTAAAACCACACAGTGTCATAGCCATTATGATTAGAATAAAGAATAATTGGCACTGCGGGATACAAAGAATGTGAATCCTAACAGGAAAATTAACAGTCTACAATAAAGTGTCTCATACCGCTTAAAAACATTTCCATAATAAGGTGGGTTTTTTTCCCTCCACCCCCACAGCACATGGATTAATGTCACAGAGCTAACATCATGGGTTATGATGTCGCTGTGATTTGCATTATTCCAATGCTGGGTTTGTAGTGAATGAATCAGTAGAGTTTCTCCCTCTTCATCCTCATTCTGAGTTCATTTCATCATGTACGTGCTAGCATCAAATAATACATCACAAGAGTGAAAATCGACAATATGATTTATAGTAATAACATCTACGGTGATGTAACTTAATGTCTAGAATTCTGCAAATATTTGATGTGATGTGAGTAGAGACCAAGCAAAAAGAAAAGGAGAGAAACGTTGACTGTCTGTCACTAACGGAGGGAGAGGCCCCAAGCACTGGAATAAACTGATTTACTATGACAGAATGGCTGTGTGGAGTATTTTCAATCATTGCTACAAATTTGTTTGCATCGTTTGGCTTGGTATTTATTTATTGGTATTTATTTCAGGTGACACATTTCAGGAACAGATTCTAGCTGAGAATGGCACATGATTACATGGAAGTTGTCAAACAACATTACCATGCACGAGGGAAAAACCATGTTACACATCGTTATGATTGAGTTTTAGGGTAGTTTTTTTTTAGAGAGTTTATTGTGTTTATCAAGTCACAGGCACAGTTAACACAGACATAGAAGCCCCTAACTGCACTTTCTGTTGTTGCCTTTACTTCAGTCTACTTA